>CASHTH010002217.1:0-29960 GCA_030341885.1 Geodia barretti
CTACGTTCTGGTACGTGTTATGCACCTATAGGGCTTTGCTTTGCAGAAGCCAGCATGCGCTAATAGGCTCGGTGCGCTGTCCTCGGACACGCTCTCGCTAGAGTCTAAGCGTGCTTTCCAACATCACAATACTGTCAATTATGACGTGCACTTACGTAAACAGTTTTGACTCCGACAGCAAGGTGAACGCGAACGATGGCGGTGTAGGAGCAGTGCGTCTAGTACAACAGCCACAGTGAGAATACTAAGGTTTTGCTGGAACTAATAAATACTCATAATTTTTTTATCCTGGTACAGTTTGCTAAAATCAGGCGGAAAAATGGCGCAGAGTGGGGAGGGTAGCACTGGTGCTGCTGACCATGAGTCCCAGCTGCAACACCACTGTATAATTTGTGCAAGACCACTGAAAAATAAAGATTACAAATACTTTTGCACAACAAACACTGACTTGCTCAAACTGTGTGGGATTGATGTGAGCGATGACTGAAAGGACATTCACCCTCCGTTTTTTTGCTCATCTTGTCGATCCAAAGTGAAACGAGTCTCTGAAGGGAGCTCACTTTGTACATTTGCTTGGACAGAGCATGCAGAATCTGGGTGCACTGTGTGTACTCACCTTAGAGGTAAGAAGAAGGGGGGAAGACCAATCCAGACCAATCAAAGAGAAAGGTGAACGTGGTCGTCCTCGTGAACGAAGCAATAGGCATATTGCTAACCGGATCCTTCAGAGTGCAGCGCATTCGTTCAAGGCTGGTGTTCACACCCTACTCCTATCTCGTTCCTCCTTCCAGTTCTGTCTCGCTCACTGATCTCCAGCAGCATCTGTTCCACATCGTTGATCGTCCTGTAGAGACTCTTTGCAAAACGTTGTCTGCTGTTCGTGTATTTCGGCTACTACAAGTGATCTGGCAGAATTTTCCTGCCCATCTTGCAAAGAGGTCCATGAGATCACTGAGTCGTCCTTTTCTCCTGCATCAGAGGTGGTGATGAAAGTCCTTGGAACTTTTCTCTTCAAATGGCATGTGTGCGATCAAGTGGTGGCTCTCAAGCTCCTCAGGGATCACATCAAGTTAGGGTGTACCACAATGGCATCATTCTCTCCATCAAAGCTTACAGCTGAACAGATAAGATCTCGTCCACTGACCTCGCCACCCACTGAAGCATAGAAAAAGGCAGCCACTAATATAGTGAAACGCTTACTGGTTACATCTACCTCTCTTCCTGGGCCTTCTAGATCATCGAAACACCTAACAGTGCAGTTACCTACAGCAGGACAGGTAAGTGTATCTACAATAGTATACAAGCCCTTTATGAGTTACTCATTCTTCTTTACTTTTCAAGCCGATCAGTCTTGTGAAAATAACAGCACCAAGAGTAGAAACATCCACAGCCAGCTTAAGAACCGAAGCAAGGAGATTGGCTCTTTCCGAAGCCAGGTCATTGGCGGCAAAGGCAAGCAACGTCAGCTCATTGACGAGATGAAGGTCTGCTGAGGGAGGAGCACGGAGAAGCGCTGTTAGGTTTGATTTCCTTTGCGATATTTGATTTATATGTTCATTTTTGTATGTGTACTTTAGATTGTATCTGTTCACCAAAGTTCAGATTACGGCACTGACAGTGCACTTGCCTTGAAAGCTGGTCTCATGATTCCTTGGACGAAGCTGAGGGCAATGAGAAGGTAAAAAGGCTTGTGAAAAAGGTTGTATTATAATCAATTGCTTACATTAAGGTGGATGAAAGCTCTGGGTATCCAGATTGCTAGCGAACGGCAGCTGAGGAAGGCTTTTCAACGATTGATCGGGGAGAATCTGATGGGAGAAGAAGCTCTGTTCTATGTCACTCTGCAGTCGGGAATAGACATCCAACCAGGTCCACATGTGTTTATCCCCGACCTTGTTGCCAAAGTGTTAGACACCCTTGAGCAGAATGAAAGGTAGGTACAGTTATACGTCAGGTTAACACATTGAGGCTATGCTTATAGATCAACCAGAATTACCTGGCATGAAGTAATTCATCCGGATGATATCTGGGTGAAGATTGGGTGGAAAGTCAATGAAAACCACCTTCCAAATCTGCAACGTCCCCAGACTAAATTCTGTCCAGAATACATGTGTCTTCTCCGTGTTTGAAGCTAAAGTTTCTCCTGCTAACCTCCATATTGCATTAGATCGCTTTCATGACCAGGTAGAACGTCTTCAGATGACCCTATGGAGGTATATGTTACATTACATAACAGTAAAGTATAATCTTTAACAGAGGGAAGAAAATTCGTATTTTCACTACGAATTTGAGTGTCGAATGCTGAGTATCACTGGAGCTCAGGGTATGCACAAATATGTTGTATCTACAATGAAAAACTCAAAACACAACCCTACAAGAAGGCACCGATGTGTTTGGTGTAAAATCAGAAGTGACCAAATGAAAATACCACGAGAAGAGCGTGGAAGGTGTGAGCCACGAAGCCTTGCATCTATGGAGGCTGACTGGCTGAGGTTTCAGAGCCAGGGTAAAGGAGACGTCCGGAAAGCCAAAATTGTAGTCAGCAGAGTATTCCAGTAAACCAGGTTATTTTACACAGCATCAGGCATAACAACAAATATCACACACGTAACTGTCTTCAGGTGTCTGCATATAACCCTTTACCGGCTATGGTCACCACTTGAGGCTGAATGCCACCAGCTCGATCTCGAGCTGGCATCTAGGACTGCAACAGAGGTACTAGACAGAGTATCTTTTAGCCACTACTCTACCAAAATCAGGGAATTGTCGCAGCTCAAAGCCGACAAGCTTGAACATGAGAAGTACCTTTCTACACTGAGAAGTGGGATAGAACAGATTGTGATCCTGGTAGACTCCAGTACCCGCCCAGTCATCATAGCAGCACTTCAACAGGAAGCAGCTGCTGCTTTCCAGAATCTACAAGATATGGTTAGGTTACTCCCATTAGACAAAGCTAATAAGATCACAATGTGCTACTCTTACAGGAAACACAGTTTCAGTTGAAGATGGTCCTTTCCTACGTAGCCTTGATGGCGCACTAGGGTCACTGAATGTACACAGAGAGGCCTACCTTCACAGGGAATCATGCCCATAAATGCTTGACAGTGAGACTGCATAGAAAGGGATAGATGTATTGTAATACACCTTTTACTTTCCCTTTTAAGGCTGCCAATATTGATACTATATGCCGAGCCCTCACCCACACTGCAACGCAACGCTGCCCTGACTTGGAGGACATGGACCAGGGAGTGGCAAACAAGTATGGCAAAGCCTTCCTCCTATACTCCAAGTGCCAAGGGGAGTTTAACAGCTCAAAACTATTTACATCTGAAATGCTCACATCTTTTCGTAAGTTATGAACAATTATTATTATGACAACCGCTCTCTCTTCACTGCTTCAGTGACGCCAAAGATCCGCATGTTGGAGAACCATGTGGCAGAGTTGATTAGAGAATGGGGGGTTGGGATAGGGATGATGGGAGAGCAAGGAGTGGAAAGTATCCACACAGTGTTCAACACACTTGAGCGAACTTACAGTTCCATGCCTAACAAAGTCCAGAGGCTGAAGAGTATGGTCATGGAACATCACCGGCAAATAAGTCCTGAGAACATCACCAGAGGGCCCCCTCCTCCTACAAAGAGGCATAAAACTGACCAGAAGTCCTGAAATTGGCTGGAGCTCACCTTCAAATTGCTTTTGCTTGCATAACACGCTCATAAAAACCTGGAACACCACCATAAAGGAAAATTCCTGGAACGGACCGCTCAAATAGTTGCGGTAGCTGTCGGGCAGGTAACTTGCGGCAAAAAATTGTTTATAACAAAACAACCGGCGCGTTGTGGGCCATACTAGCCATACTTTATTTTCCTACCATCATAGCCCCCAGGAAAACTTTGTATCTGTCACTGCAGCTTCACAAAACATTGGACAAAACCGTTGAAATGAATGGCGATGGCAGCTAGTGCGTGAACTCGCCACCTAGCTTGTGCGGTATCTTTGCAACGCAAACTTTGTGAGCAAGCGTTTTAAACCAAACCTGTATACTAGAGTATACAGGAGCTACGGTGCGATACATGTCCCCTTTTTACGTTGCTACGGTTGGTTGCTAATGAAATTCCATTATGCCTAGTCCCCGTGACGTCACTACACAACCGATGTGCGCGGAACGGCCGTGGATGTCAATCTGGTCATCTAGTAACACGGGAGGGCTGAGATGCATTTAGCCAGGTTTCACAAAAGCTAGCATATCTGAGACTGTGGTCAGCTGTAATATCTGGCCATTTGGGGCTAGTATTGATCTCACATTCAACAATGCAATGGTAACATGAGTTGATGGATCACATGTAACATTAGACACTGGTTGCAAAAAGTTGGACTTTAGCCTGAACATCTCATTGTCCACATCAATATGGCTTTGCTATTGAAATTTAGAATATGCAAGCCAGTTAGTGTTTTCACACGACTGAACGAAACATAGGACTGAATCTGCCACCTTTCATATCAACAACAATCTCATCAAGTGTCAGACCTTGTACTTTGTGTATCGTGGTAGCCCATGCTAGTGTCAATGGGAATTGCAAACGTTTGATTTCAGATCCTCGTTTTCCTTTGGCAAAGAACACAACTTTATATGGTACAGCATTAGCAAATCTAGCTTGATGTGGGCTTGTCTAAATTGATTTGAGGCCAACTCTGTTGTTGTCAAATTTCACAAGTGTGCTAGTGACATCATTGCTATTGTTAGTAACAATATGGACCACTTCACCTCTAGCACCATTCACAAGACCATCTGATACGTCAACATTAGCTGTTTAGCTGATATGCAATAGCACAGTTACCATCATATGGCACATCATGGATAGTGAAACCATTTTGACTGGCTATTGTTTCTAGCTTATGCACAGCTGTTAAGAGAGCATCATCACTATCAGAACAGTCCATAGCAATCTCATTAGGAGCATTAGGGGATGCAACATTAGCAACACTGTTTTTGGAATCAACAATAGGCTGAATAGAGTCCTTTGGCTGCTCATCACTATCATTTTGCTGTTCAACCAAACACTCACAAAGCTCAGCATCATTAGCCATAGCTGCTTCTAGCCACTCCTCATTTACAGCAATGTCAGCATACAATGGATTGTTAGCTTTCAAGAATGTCAATGCATCTAGCAGTTTTTGAGGAGTTATGTAGTCATACATATAATGGCCTCGGTATGCTAGTTTACGCTTCAGTTTCAGTGGCACTAATTCAGACTGTGATGGCAATCTTGGCAACATGTTACAAATGGTATCAACTTTGGAAGGAACATTGACAGCTGGGCCATGGATTGATCTCTGTTTACCAGATGGCAATGCTACCATTTTCATGAAAGGCACACGTAGACAAATAAGCCTTAGTTCCAATGCATTTAGATCAGATAGCTCAGGTGGTATTTCAGACAACTGTAACCCATTAGCTTTAGCTTGCAATGGCATTACTCCTCGCTTCAATGCTCTGTCACATGTCTTACACACCCACTCATTGCCAGTATCACTAACATATCTGAGGTCAGCACTGAACACACATTCTAGCAAGTTGTTGCTGCACTTGGTATATTTAGCTGGGTTACATGGAACAACACTCTTGCTATACATCAGACGGTGGCAACATGAGCCAACAAAATCAGGTCCATTCTTGATATCAGAATGAAATGACATAATAGCTTGTTGTACAGACACATCACTTGCTTTTTTAGTTGCTCTCGTGCTTGCTTTGTTGCTTCTGTCTTTTTCTCGTCTATGCACAGTTTGCTCGCTAGTTTCACTTGCTCTCATGCTTGCCATGTGCTCTCTATTCTGCTGTTGTCTATGCACAGTTTGCTCGCTAGTTTCACTTACTCTCATGCTTGCCATGTGCTCTCTATTCTGCAGTTGTCTATGCTCAGTTTGCTCGCTAGTTTCTGATGCTCTTTTACTGGCCTTTTTCAACCTATCTTTAGCCTTCATAGCTGATTTGACATTATCTGACTGTAAGACTCGCATGCGTTTCATGGCTTTGTCTGGCAAATTATGCTCTGCTTTCTCTTGGCTAGAAACACATGTTGGCAAGATTTACACTTTCAGCCTTATATGTGCAATAGTTTGCTGTGGGCATCTTGGAGGCATGATACAAATAGTAACTCACAGGACTGGAGAACGTCTTCTCACCGAACGAGAAACAAAATGGCCGCTTTCCACCATGTGGTGTAATAATGCGCATGCACGTTTTCAGCAGAATAAAATGGCCTACTGTGCGTTAGCCGTACACACAATGGCGAAAGCGCTCTAGCTCTGCAACGGAGCATTTTCAGAGAAAACCGCTAAAAATTTCTGACCTTTATCGCCCGTTAAGTAGGTCATCTCATACACTTACAAGACTTGAGTTGAGCACTCTGGTAATGATTCTTTTCAGCTTTGGACGTTTTCTCAGTCTTGGCACGATCTCGCAATACCAGCAATTCGACGTAGGCGCCGGACATCCCGCTGGAGATATTTTTCTTGTAAAGTAGCTTGTACCTTGCTTGTTTGGTTCCGTGCTTGTTCTCTGCAATGGCTAACTGTTTCTCTTGAAACATATCTTCTTAGCTATGGCGTCGTCCTATTTCACCCGTTCCATTGTGCGTCCTCCTGGGTTTTACTGTGCGCTCCACACCCGAAGCTCTCTGGATGCTGACGGCCTCGAAACCATTAGGGTGCTTGTTTGCTTGTTTCCTGCCCGACAGCTACCGCAACTTGTGAGACACGGACCAGGAAGGCGTCTACAAAGTCGAGCACCTGGTGCAGCGACGTATTGGCAAGGTATGAGCCTGGTCGCAACTGCGGCAATCAATCTGTATCTGGCTGTTCACAATGCAGGGAGGGGCCGAGTACCTTGTACTGTGGGCGGGGTACTGGAAAGAGGAAGCTACATGGGCCAGGAAAGCAAACATAACACGCACAGCGCTTGAGTAAGGATAAAAACACATCGCACATTAAAGTGATATTTATTACTAGAAGAACGTTGAATATTGTTGGCGAGCGGGAGCGACCCAACTTCGGATTTGTCCGCGATATTCGGGCTGCTTAACGTGCCGTCAGCACACAGCTTTCCTTTCGTGAAACAACTGCGTACTGTATATTGCCAGAACTGTGAGCAGGTGAGCAGAATGGTCCTTACCTTACGCTTTCAGCTCGTCTGTCGTGGTCCACCAGGCAGCTGGCATGCAGCACGAGCAATCCTAGTGTATTTGCATCTTGGAACCATGAAGATTGGGAAGAGGTACAGCCTCGGTCAGTCACCGAAGGTTTCAGTGCATGCCGTCGAATGTAGGAGAGTTCTCTCGCTGGCGAGGCACCGTGTGTGAAAATGTGCAAAAATTTCGAAATAATTTTTGATAAAAAGCAGCGCACTTACACGACGTAAGGACGTATAGAAAATTCCGCTCTAACGAACGACGTGGAAATGTGTTGGCGAGCGGGAGCGACCCAACTTGGGATTTGCCCGCGATGTTCGGAATGCCGTCAGCGCACAGCTTTCGCTTTCGTGAAGCAGAACAGATCCCGTTACAGGCGTAGTGTACATTGGCAGAACGGTGAGCAAAGAGATGCTGATACTACAGATGAGCCTCTCTCTGCTCAAGAGTCTCACGGGCACGATGTTCTCTTTCACTCTCTCCTCTCTCTTCTACGACGAAGGGCATCTTCCCTGGACTGATCCATGAGTGCGAGAGTACAGAGCTACACACACGCTTATTCACTGCCTGCACGACATTATGACAGGGCATGTGAGAGAATGTTGAAATCCTTTCGGATAAAAAGAAGCGGGTAATCCTGGAGCATGCTGCAGTTGGACGACGTACGGTCGTAGATATACATGAGGAAAATTCCGTGCCATTCGGACCACTAGGTTGGCTCGCTCCCGCTCGCCAACTAGTAGAATGATGAACATTATTGGCGAGCGGGAGCGACCCAACTTGGGATTTGTCCGCGATGTTCGGGCTGCCGTCAGCGCACAGCTATCCTTTCGTGAAGCAAGACAGAGCTACCTGTCGCCGTTACATGCGTACTGTATATTGCCAGAACGGTGAGCAGGTGAGCAGAACGGTCCTTACCCTGCGCTTTCAGCTCGTCTGTCGTAGTCCACCAGGCAGCTGGCATGGCAGTAGGCTAGGCAGCGATCGATCGGGCTGCCCGACAACGCGGCGTGTGTTAGCTGGTCCACCAGGTAGCTGGCAATGTGCACGAGCAATCCTACCGTATTTGCAGCTTGGAACCATGAAGATTGGGAAGAGGTACAGCCTCGGTCAGTCACCGAAAGTTGCAGCGCATGCCGTGGAATGGAGGAGAGTTCCGTAGCTGGCTAGATGGAACGGCGCATATCGTGAGGCACTGTGTGTGAAAATGTGTGTACAAAGCCGCGCATGCACACTTACACGACGTACGATCGACCGTCGGTCGTATATAAATAAATATATATATATAGAAAAATCCGCTCCAACGAACGACGAGGTTGGCTCGCTCCCGCTCGCCAACTAGTAGGCGAATGCATGGCATTTTTGGAAAACGGGAGCGAGCACACAATCACTGTGTTATGATCTGTATTAGCCATCATAGGCTATTTACAACTTGAACCTTAGTTAACATTTTGGTCCATTACTCGGCCATACTATATGCTGTGCGCATGAGAAACATCAGCAATCGTTTCTGATCAAAGTGATATTAAACCATGCGATCGTCATGTGACACAAATAGCTGCCTAACAAAGCTCTTTTAGAAAATCGGTTAGGTTGATTATTTCCACAAGACTTGAAACTTGTTATGCACAATCTTAGTCTACTGGTGCATCTTCTGGGCCAGAAAAATTTCACCGCTCCAATACCGTTAGTGTGAAATCTGGCAAAACAGCCATTTTAGAGGTCCCCAGGGGTTAGGCTGATTATGCAGCCATCTTTACTAGTTAAGGACCCAGATTTCGAATATGACATCCAAAATGAATGTACTATCGATGCAAACTTACTCCGTTGCGCTGCCATCACGCGCGACGGAAAAATGAGCCCGTCTTCCCAGAAACCCTCGATTTTGGCCGCCATCTTGCCTGGTGATGATGTACAAAGATCTCGTGAGTGACGTTGAAATGGAACCACGTGCACAGCGCGCATTACGCGTGTTTTCTACAATGGCTGCCTCTGCCCCTTTAGCGTCTTTCGTGGCGGAGGTGAAAGGCGTGAAGTTCCACGACTGCTGTGGGTTGAGAGCATGTGGTTCTGCGTAGGGAGCCGTACAACGCGTACGATGCCAACTGCGTAGAGGTGCAACTACAGCGAGGATTGCCTCGTGCAGCCTGAACACTATTCTGGCTTTTCAGAGCCCTCTTTGCCTTCAATGCTGACATTCTACACTCTAGATGACCAGTGTTAGTAACATCCTCCAGTAGGGCGGAGATCCCCCTCTTCCTGCCACGGAGGCTCCTCTGGTGGTGGGTGGTTCTGAAAGGAACCGTTTGTTGTGGCCGCAGGGACCGTCGCCAAGGGCATTGCTGGAGTACTCACGTTTCCACTTTCCATCACCGCACTTTGAAAACTAATGCCGCGTGCTCGAGGTTAAAGGTCGACGTGGCATCGGTCGCTTTCCGTGACGTCAAAGCCAAATGTATTCAGTGATAGGGCGCGCCGTTCAGAGGTGCGCGTTTCTGGGAAAATAGGCTCATTTTTCTGTCGCGCGTGATGGCAGCGCAACGGAGTAAGTTTGCATCGATAGTACATTCATTTTGGATGTCATATTCGAAATCTGGGTCCTTAATTAGTAAAGATGGCTGCATAATCAGCCCAAACCCTGGGGACCTCTAAAATGGCTGTTTTGCCAGATTTCACACTAACGGTATTGGAGCGGTGAAATAAGATGCACCAGTAGACTAAGATTGTGCATAACAAGTTTCAAGTCTTAACTCCCAGGCCTAACCGATTTTCTGAAAGACCTTTGTTTGGCTGCCACATGACGATCACATGGTTTAATATTAATTTGATCACTTTGATCAGAAAAGATTGTTGATCATTTTGATATGTTTCTCATGTGCACAGCATATAGTATGGCCGAGTAATGGAGCAAAATGTAAAAAATCCCAAAATTCTGTCTCTATATGCAAAGCACTATCTAGGCAGCCTGTAAAAATGATAATAAACGTGTTCCCTATCACGCAAGCGACGCTGATACAAGTGAGCCTCTCTCTGCTCGGGTCCTTCTACGTGTAACTTTCCTTCACAGTGACATCACTAATAAAACCAGTATCATAGGTGAAATTCCTGAATGAATATAACTAGGTACTGATAGGTATTATGTTGTATTGGAGGTAACTAGGAATTGCCTGGTAATGGCAGGTAAGGCAGGTAATGTAGGTAATCCTGGTATTGCAGGTAACTAGGTATTACAGGTAACTAGGTATATAGGTGGTAATGCAGGTAACTAGGTATTACTGGTATAGGTGGTAAGGCTGGTAATCCAGGTAACTAGGTAGCTGGAAATGGTAGGTAATCCAGGTATTGCAGGTAACTAGGTAGGTATAGCTGGAATTGGTGGTAATCCTGGTATTGCAGGTAACTAGGTATTAATGGTATCGCTGGAATTGGTGTTAATCCTGGTAATGCAGGTAAGGCGGGTATGATAGGTAATCAAAGGTAACTAGGTATTACTGGTATAGCTGGAATTGGTGGTAATGCAGGGAAGGCAGGTAATGTAGGTAATCCTGGTATTGCTAGGTATTACTGGTATATATAGGTGGTAAAGCTGGTAGCTAATCCTGGTATTGCAGGTAACTAGGTAGTAATGGTATAGCTGGAAATGGTAGGTAATCCTGGTATTGCAGGTAACTAGGTAGGTATAGCTGGAATTGGTGGTAATCCTGGTATTGCAGGTAACTAGGTATTACTGGTATAGGTGGTAAGGCTGGTAATGTAAGGCTGGTATGGTAGGTACTAGATAGGTATAACTGTCACTGATATAGTTAACTGGCAATCGTCAAGTAAAGGTGGTGTGCCAAGTGATTCTTGCTGATAATCCTAGCTATGCTTTTGTAACACAGTTAAGACAGGTATACATTAGCTATGATGGAACTACTATTGCAGGTAACTCAGGTGAGACAGAATAAAAATAATATTGTGGTAATGCAATTGCAGGTAAATAGGTTTCAAAACAAGCATTATAATGTTGCATAGCGAGGTCACACTTCAAACTGCATTAGAATGTAGTGGAACTGTACTTGAAGAAAATTAGTTCAAATTAGTTGACTGTCCAGTTTCAATAAAATTTGTCTTTATCTGATTGTGGCATAGTTGAGAGAAGATTGTAAGATTTTTCTGGTACAGTTGCATGAAATAATCAATATCTTTTTCAATCCTTGGATTTATATCGCTGCTGATGGCTAGTATCTGCTTGTATATACTTAAAATTGTTTGGGCATCCATTTCAAGTCCGTTATCTTCCCCAGAGTCCAATATATTTACTAGTACAAAATACTCAAGAATTGAAAAAGGCCCAGTTTCCATATTTTCGTGTTTGCTTTTAGCAAATTTGGCACTATTTTCCTGTACGTGATTCTGCCAATCATGGCGATACCTTTTTCTTGGATGTTTAAACGCTTTATCCTTTTTGCCACAGGGGTTGCCACAATTTCTACATCTACATGCATCGGAGCAACCATGCTTGTTCTGTAGACATTTGCACTTGATGACAGCTGCATATTTTCTCATTGTTTCCTGGCAATGTGTCTGTTGCGTTTTATCATCTTTTCCACATGAACAGAATTGTGTCCTTGTACTTGTATCCTGCGTTATTGCATCATAATGACCAGCTCCAAATTGTGTGTATGCCAGCATCAATGGCATTTTCAACTTTTGAGTATGTGGTGGTGTGACTGGCTTGAGGAAAACACGATGATTGTTGCATGGATAGCATTTGCAATCGCCAGTACCATTGTGTCAGCAAGATCACCATGGAAGTATCCAGGAAGCAGAAATTTCATTCCTTCCTGCTCAACCTGGACTGTGTCTACCAAGGATTCATAATAAGAAGAATTTGAAACCCATTCCTCCACAGCTAGCTTTCTAAGTTGCGCTGCCATTACTTCTTTATTCATAGATGAAGAGAGTCCACATGAAGCGAGTGAAGTTCTTTCCTCATCTGTCAATATGCCCCAATTGACAGTTAGGCTAAATGCAACAGCACTGAAACAGCAATTTCCATCACCTTGGATATTTTGTAGACACATATTCCATGCTTCTAAAACATCAGATAACCAACGCTTGTGATTGTCTTCACTGCTTGAGTCTGTTGACTTAGAGCCACGAAAAAACAATGATGGTACTCTCGACATGAAAGGTATCAAACGAGAAGACAATGTCCCATAGCTACCTGGAATACGGCTAAGGTTTCGTATCATTTCTGCTGACAACATAGCATTTTGTAATATGCGTTCAATGCATGCATCAGAAAGGGTAATGCGTTCAATGCATGCATCAGAAAGGGTAGGAACATTATCCCCATGCACCGCTGTTTCAATCAGAGAAAGATTGGCATCACAGTCCTTAGGCGTGATTCCAAATTTGGCTGGGGTGTCTGAGGTATAAAACTCCAACTGGGTATACACTGCATCTAGTAAGGTGTCTCTTGAGGTCTTTCTACAGTTGTACACATGCAATATAATAGTGAGTAAGGCGTAGGCTAATGGCAGTCCAATCCTTCCTGCATGTTGGTTTATATAGTGGTGAAGTGCCTCATTGTAGTTAGTGCCTCCTCCAGGCTCTATGTTTGACAAGCAACCATGTGAAATGTGTGCTTGTAGTAACTGTACTTGCTTTGCAACTTTGGAAGTAATGATACTGCTGGTGCTACTATCTTGTACTCTTGACCAAGCACTCATGAGTTGCTCTATGTTCCTATTAATGGCACCACTATCTGGAGTATTCATCGTTCTTCTTTTCCTAGGTCTACAGAGTTCCGTATAGACTCATTTTAAAGTCATGAACACAGGACAAGAATAAAGTGTGCTGCTTAGACATTGACCTTGTAATTCGCTGTATGGCATGGAATAGGTCAAGTTTAACCAACACATCATTGCCGAATATTTCTTTTAATTGCCTTCTTACTTGACAACAGTGTCAACATAGATGGATAAGTGGCGTATGTTCAGGCAACCAATTCTTTCTTTTTAGACCCAGCGCAGTAGCAAAGGTGTTGACTCCTCGAGCTGACCTGTTGATTTGGTAAATTGCCAGGACCACAACGACACTTCTCATTCCTAGAACAATAAAGATGGTTTTCATAAAGTAATCCCCTACCGTCTGATCTCAGTATCCAATATTCGATTTGCAACTTTAACGTGGACCTAGCCGTAGGCACCTCCGTACTTTATAACTTGCCATGTGTGATAAAATAGCATTGTTCTACTTTGAAAAACAATGATGCAGCACCTGCATAATTCATGGTTGGCACATCTGGTATGATCAGTTGAGATGTCTGACAATGTGATGAGTGGAATTATTTCATCCTTAGTGATTCTTTGTTCACATAATGCTTGTAGACATTGAACTAAATAAAGCCCTGCTGAACATTCTTCACGCTGATCTGGATATGCCTAGCAATGGCCGCGATAGGACAGGACCCTCCTGGCCAGGCTTATAACTGCTGCAACCAACTACATGTGTAACTCCAGAACGGTGCAGCACGGAGAAAAGCGGTCATCAAATGAACCAAGCTTTTTTACATTCTGGGGTCAGTCTTGCACGTTTCGCGGTGATTATCTCTATGCATTATAGATGCTGCCCCACCAATAATATCGTAGATACAGTGCCATGAAGTCAGCCGTGGCTGACTGGCCTTTTTCTGCCATTTGACCATTCACAAAATTCTAATTCTCCTGCACACTTGTCATTTGGGCACATTTTAATTTCTTGGCTGAGGAGAGGAAATTGAGCCAAGGGGTTCCAAAAAGAGTAAATGGTAATAAAAGTTCCATAGGGTCAGATGGTTTGGTGTTCATTATCAAAATGTGAAAACTTGGGGATTCTGCACAGTACATGGCATATCGGTACACCTATAATAACATTAGAGATGGAGACGAGCTCAGTGGGCCGTGCAAAGTGATGGCAAGTACTCGAGCGATTGCAAGGGACCGCAGTCCCACGCGCGCTCGATTGAGGGGTAACCCTACATATATACTATGCATGCACACCGTTGCTATAATGTTTTTCCTGTCACAGGCTGTCACACACGATTACTCTGTCACTTCTGGTATTCTACCCACAGGCAACCACAGGAAATATTCCTGCAGTGTAGCAGTTGCATGCGCAACCTTCCGTTCCACATTTTAATACGGACAGAATCCGACGACCGATACTGTCCGGGATTTGCGCGCATGCGCATAAGCACGTGCGTAGTCCGCGCCGGCTCTGCTCTGCAGCCAGCAGTTGGTCGCTCCGGGTACCCACTCTCGCACTACCGACCTCTCCGCTCCGCCTGATTATTGTCTCCTGGTGGTATATACGTGTGTATTGGTTTAATAAGGATTCCATTTGGAAATATAGCTTCTTTTACAGCCGTGCTCGCTGTTCTGCTACAGTTCTCTGCCGTTTGCAGTATAATAGCTAAAGTGTATAGTGTATAACCTTGGTGGTTGTAGGCGTAGGTAACTAACTAGGTAACTAGACCGCAACAGAGGAGCAGATGTGCATCCTATATTGTGGTTTTACTGACAATTGCAGTCACTGCAGAACAATGTGTAAAGATTGCGATGACTTTGTACTAGGCCTGAGACTATTATTCCCACAATTTGTCCGGATATTCTATTCTGAATTTCCTACTCCACATGCCTATTATTCTTAAGTTTACCCATTATCACAGAAATTTACCTATTATTCTGCTTCAAAAATGAAAAAAAACAGTACTACAGAGCAGGCACATAAATAAACATCACGATCATTGTACTGCAACATGACGCGCGTCCACTCGGCACTCACACTTCGCCCTTCCGCGAGTTCCGAGTTGCCGCCGTTGCCCGCTCGTCGCAACTTTCAACCTATTATTCTGGAATTATTCTTATTCCCAGAGGGGACCTATTATTCCCGAAATTATTCCGGAATAATCGACGCAGGCCTACTTTGTACAAGAGGTAGAAGACTATTCCATGATTACTCCACACCATCTCAGGACCAACACCCTTAAGTCAGCAGCTCCACAGGTAAATTTGCAACATAACCTAAATGGTAAACCTTGTCCTACAGATGATTAGCTACATTGAAACACTGTGTTCCACCTGCGTTTAATACCAGCATTACTGTCGTTACCTTCAGTACCAGTGCATAGTTTTCTCCCCATGACTTATATTCAGTACAGTTGCATTGTACCATCCAATATGTATACTTTGATGAACGACCCCAGTGTGCTATTATGTTTTGGTGTAGACGTGAATCCCGAGATTAGAGATGAACAGCTATCTCTGTAAGTGGTGGTATCGCAGGAAATACAGAAAGCAGCATTGCATCCAGTGAACAAATGTGCACAACGCCTTGCATAGGCGCCGATGCTTGAACACTGCTAACTGACTCATCATGATATCAATCCACGATCGATTTGACTTATGTCTCATTGCGGACGGATGTCACACTCCGTATGTGACAGGCATACCTGCCGTACGGTACGGATGTCACCGACGCGTGTGACAGCAAACGCCGTTGCGTTACTAGCTCTCGCGCGTCTCGGTGTCAGAATAGCACTGCCAGCCACGACTCAAGAGGGTGTTACACCACAACTCCAACTGGCAACTGAGTACTTTGGTGCGCCGGTGGGCGGCATTCTGTGGCTGCCAAAAGACGCAAACAACCCGCGTTTAGACACTGCAACTTGTAAGGTGACAACAAACACACGATGTTATACTGATACAAGACTTTATCTAACGCTATTTATGATAAAGCTAGGAAATAAGCTTAGAAGGCTGATCACGAGCATTGTGACAGTAGTTTTGAGCGCTTTCATGCTCCAACTGACTTCCATGCCTTGTATGCACCTGCAAGAGACGGCAAAAGAGTAAACTCGACAGAGTAGCGTAGGTATAGATATTTAGGACACATGAAAGTACTGTTGTATGACTGTGCTAAGCCTAGATGTCGAAATATGGCCTCTACTAGAGAGAAAACGGATCAAGTATAAACAACGGCACCGCGTACTAAATGAAAGGGGTGTGGTCATACGTGACTCTGGCGCTATCGCGCGACGCATAACGTAATCGTGGGCGTAGTATAGCGTAGTTTGGTGACGGCGATGAAAAGCGAGCTGTGCAAGATATAATCAACGTGAAAAACTGGCATTCAAGGGATATAATGATGAGGTGAGTGGGCTTTGTTGTCAAACGGGGTACTGTGTAGCTATATTGGCCATGATATTTTGCAGGGCATCATTTCCTGTCTTCCCGAACCTCTCCCTCCACATAAATTCATCCAAATGACTGGGTAATTGATTTCCATGGACACCTTTCATCCTTTTTAGTTTAGTCTTTACCCTGTTCCAATAACTCTCCACTGTCTGAGTGTGGACCCCTGTTACCGGGTCCACAAAATGTAGAGAGTGATTGACCACACCATGACCATGCACTGCTGGAAGAGTAATGACATTGCTGTATGCTCGCCACTGATCCGAGTGTATGGTTGTTCGTGGGCTTGGATAATGGGGAGAAGAGTGTTGGCATCACGCGATGGAACAACCTCCATATACCCAAGACCTGGTTCTTCGGATGTATCCACCATTCCAAATACCCATATTTGATGGTGAGGAGGACGTCCACGATGGTGCTGCAAATGCCAAATGACATTGCTCAAAGTATGTGCCAAAAATAACAACTCACCTTTGGTTTATGGCGAAATAGGGATTCATCTATTTCTACTATAACACCATTTCCCCCAAGCACTATCGGAGTGTTGAGGAGGGTGGTTGTGCACACTTCCCGAAACCACTGATAGACATCAATGGCTGTACTTTTACTAATATCTGCATCAAGTGCAGCAGTGGTTACAGAGAACTGGCGCAGCCAAAAGTGCATCAAAAGAAGCCACTTCTTCAGTGGAAGCCGCGACTTGGTGAAGAAACTGCCATGACGTATTGATTTCCTGCCTTTACATTGTGGGCACCACCAAGACCTGCCATCTGTGACGTCATTTCTCGGACGCTCTTGCATTCTCACAGAGCATCTGAGTTACATTTATATATAATTTTATGTAAAATAATATGCCGTGTACCTCTGGCAGTCAGCATTACGTGCAAGTAGGCCATGTCTGCGCATGAAATCATCGACCCCTCCAAAGACTATCTCTCCAAAGTGTATCAGTGACAGTGCCATCTTGCCACAGATACACTCGGCAGGCTTGATGCTCGACGGAGGCTAGCTTAGCTGAGTCCTTGCCGCTCAAATCTCCCGCTAAAAACCTACGCATGCGTTTGCTTGCCATCTCTGTTGCGGAACACTGCAGCTTCCCTTCGTACGACGCTAACACGATTACGATTACGATTACGTTATGAGTCGCGCGATAGCGCCAGAGTCAAGTATGACCACACCCCTTTCATTTAGTACGCAGTGCCATTCTTTATACTTGACTGTGCTGTGCACCGCAGAAGTACACACTATAGATCACACTACATCGCAATAGTGTATTTTCTCTCACACACGCTCCCGTATCGCTGCTGTTTTGACTGCAGTAAGTATTTAGATCTCATCTACTGTCCATGGAGCCTTTTCTCAACTTCTTATGTACTATATTTTGTGAACCAGCTGCTCCTAAAAATAAAAGGTCAGGGGTCAAAGCTTTAGTCTTAACGGGCCGCTTTACGCAGCGAAAACACACATTCATGCACGTATTTACCTTTGGTACTGTCCCAGCATCACTTCTCTCTCGATCTGCATCTGCAACAAGTCGCTATAAGGCAACAAACTCCTGAGAAAATCACACGAAGCGTCTTCCCCACTACACGCAGAAAAAACTGCCGACCGTGCAATAAACTTCGCGCATGCGCGCGTCGTCCGCTAAGAGTTATGTATTATCATGACACTGCAATAAATTTTGGTCTGATGAAGAAGAGTGGAAAGATTAAATATCGCCCAGCATCCGACTTTGGATTTGAAATGGTTGCACAAGTCAATTCTAGCAGCTCTGGCTACCTCATCAATTGACCCCTGATCGGAAATCTACTACTACTCCACAACCATCTAGGTAACCTATTTAAAAAGCTATGCTATGATCTCCAGCGTCTATGTTCAACCCAGGTTTTGCTATTTCACTGCAATAAGCACAAACAGGAAAGGCGACTTTATGAAGGAATTGAATAATTCCTACAAATATGCCTGTCTACAGTGTTCCTTTAATGATGTTCAGCTCAGTGAATACATTGAGTACAAGCAACGCAAAACAGAAACCATTCCTGTGAAGTATGCAGTTTCGCATGTCGGGGTACAAGAAGATGGGATGTGGGTATTGGGTGATAACACGTACGTCAACTCCGACGGTAGCGAGGTGCCTATGGAGGGATCGAAGTATGTGTGGCTGGGAAGTATATTTAAGGGGCCTGGAGTTGCCGACGACAGTAGCTGCTGTACCATCAGTCGACCTTTGACTACAGCGCCACTGAGGCGTTTAATGTTCCGATGTGCCGCCTTAGAGAGGGCAATGACAAGTGCAAACACAATTTTTCGGTGTGCTTACATGGCAGGTATGTTATGCAATGTGACATGTGAGCAAAATGTGGGATTAGATCGTCGGTTTATTAATATAACGGGTCAAAATCTCACATGAGCTTGGTACACAAATGCCTAAAAACTAGGCGGGAATGACTCGCTAGGGGCCCTTCAACACACTAGCAATAGTCTACGTGGCCATATCTAACTAGCTATAATCTCCCTCGTACAGCACCTTACAGTTCTCACGCCGCGAAAGGAATTCGAACCAGTTGAAGCGATCTGATTTTCACGTGAACGTCTCAGTTTGCGGAGGTAAAGACCTGTGGTCATACTGATGCATTGCCCTTATGTCTTAGTGTCAAAAAAGTGTTTTCGCTTCTTTCTCTCTTTCCTCTCCTCCCATATTAGCACTGGTATGGCAGCCATTTTTACGTGTATGGCAATCGTTCTCTTATGTTTTTCTCCCCTATAGGCACTGTTATCGCTCTCCAGTACGAAGTATTGCCAAGACTGAAAAAGCTGCCACTACCACAATACAATGGCTATGGTAGGATAGTGGATACTACGGCAAAACCACTGGCCGTTCATTGCGAGTCTGGGTTTGCTTGAGCTGACAACATTCGTCTTTGTTTCGAAAAGTACAGCAGCAAAAGTTTGCCCAGCTTTGTTCGCTATCCAGCCTTTTTCCACTTGTTGATGACCTCCCGATACAAGTCAGGTTTAGCTCCATTTAATCGACCTGTACAATGGAGGCAAATACGCTATGTTGGCAAGGGAGAGCTGAAACTATCTCTACTGTGGTGATATCCTCTAATATCAACCCGATGTGAAGAGGAGAGGTAATTGTACCAAGTTATTGAGACTTAATGCACACTTAAACTTCATATAGGTACCAAGTGTCTATGATCCTTTTTCAAGTCCTGCCGTAACATGAAAATGGTGGACTATATGCATTTGGCTGAGCTATGGAAATAATGTAGTTCATGCGTGGGTTTTGTTTCTGCTGTGGATTGGGCAGATTTTTTTAGAAGAAGAATTACAGAAGTTGACAACATATCACTCCAGAACTGGAGAAGAGGATAAACATCTGTCAATCAACGTGTGCTGCAGCCAATAGTACCCTTTTTTGGTTTGCACAAAAGGTTTAAGCATGTATTTATATAGATCCCTTAGTGGCATATACAAGAATTATGGCCTTTCAGAGCATGAGCATCATGCGGCACATTCTTTTTTCATACCCTGCCTACCGATGAGTCAAACGGAAAGAGCCCAGGTTTTAGCAGCAGTATTATAAGACATTGTTGGTGCTTCAGTGTAACTAAGCAGTTGATTTCTGTTTGTATGTAAAATTGATTGAAGTTAATAATGGCTTGTGAATGTCTAAGAATAGCACAACTTCTCTCAATACTTAGTTACAGCAAATTTAACCTATAAGTAGCTACCAACGCATTGGTTTTATTAGTGATGTCACTATGGTGTAGTGTGAATGACAGTTACACGTGGAGAGGACCCGGTTACACCCTCGGGCTGTATCAAACTGGGCACTCGTGTATAACTACCCTAGACATGCGCCACAACTAATACATAAACTTACAAGGGAGTTCGGGTCAAACATTGAGCCGGTCACGTTCTCTCCCACTCGACTCTGCCCCTATGGCACTGGCAATTCCAGAGTCTTTGATCGCTTACTGCATGCATTGCAAGTCTTGGGGAGAGGACGTTTCCAGATTCTGCTGGGGATGTCATGGTGCACCACAACTGATCGGATTATGTTCACTGGTGTAGAAGATAGTACACTCAATCAGGTCCAGAAAGTCTTCCAATTTCGATGCCATGGAAGGGCCACCCTATAGTATACTAGTTCCATTTCATTCCGTGTAACGTTCTGTTCGATTTCCGTTCCTTTCTGTTTTTTGACCACGTACATACTGCATGTATATATAGCCTGAGTCAAGGTGTTTCCTGTTATTTTAATTTTTTTTATACAAGCCAGATCAGTGCATGCATGCACCCACGGCATATAGTAGCACACTATAGTCTTATAAAAACACCTGTATTTTGTTCTGCCTTATTCCTAGAGTGCACATATAGGCGTGCTATAACACAACCCCAGAAGCCTTGCACTTATCATCTCGTTGCGGCTCTCCAGAGAGCTTGTGGACTCTGATGAGTAGAGTGACGACCTGGCTACATCTGCTGTCAGGACTCTCCGAGGGGCTGGCGTGTCCACAGCTTGGTTCTTTATGACTGGTTCTGAAGCAAACAGAGCCAAAACTTACAAAACACGAGAGTATGGCCTGACGGATAACCTCATGCAGCCAGTGCCTGTCATAAAAATTTCTTTAGGGAGAGGGGCTGGCTACGCGAGACTATAACTAAGGATGCCACACCAATCAATATAGTATGGGTTTGCAACTCACAAGACGTACTATCCCGAAACTGATTGCTTGGCATGTAATTAGAGACTCACCATGACTATGGCTGGCGCCTCGCCATGAAAGGGCTGTCCAGTCAGAGCTGGAGATGGCTGCAAGGGAGAGGGAAGCGATAGCGGCAATCCGGGAGAGAGAGGAAAACACATCCTGGAGAAAAAGACATGCGAGAGAGACATGGTATGGGCAACTATGTCTCAGCTAGTGCCCATATAGCTTACGGACAACAACCATGGGCACACATCCCGCACACGTGTATAGATCTCCTAACAGTGCTCAAATATCCATACAGGATAGGGACCACCTTTCTCACACCGGACTGCGTATTCAGCTAAAAATAATTTTTTATTTATAATAAAAGACACACAATGAACCATGCAATAAAACCTACACACCAGGGAGATCAGCACCACAACACACAGCGAGGATGGCAGTCTCTGAAGACCCACACCATGTTCTTGTGATCTCACATCTACCTGACTAGGACAGGCATAAAACTCTTGTGCGTTATCACAGCACGACCACAAGCTGACACACCACACACACACACATACACCTAACACAGCCTGAAACATCCGTCACATGATTAGCCTTTCTCATACGGACTACACACACACACAGGGCAAGCTGAGCTAGGTAAGACACAACAAATACGACATAACTTAACACACGTATCTCTCCTGGTTCAAACTGTGTCCACGATATCAGCACAAGGGGTCTGCGACGAGACGATCCGACGATTATGTCTGCTCTGGCGCGCGCGTTTAGTATTATTATGCACACACCAGTAAAGGTGCAGACTAGATAAATGAAGCAGTTCCTTTCTAATATCCGTGACTATAGGTCTCTAAACGCTCTTTTCACTTCCCATAAAAGAGCAGTATTCTTATGCACGAATGAGCATTTCTGAAATTAAGGATGGGTCCTCCTTACGTGAGGGTTCTGTAACAGGGTCGGATAAGTGAGCATATATTGTACCGATTGCACATGTCAGCCACTATTATTTTGATGATTACATGGTGACTTTTTATAGGGTGTGGTTTCAGCATGGCTGCAGAGCTTGCCGAGACCCAGTTCCTAGAGGCTTGCTTGGCCTGTGTAGGAATGCTATGGAGGAACCATCACCACAAAATGTTGTATATCTTCACCCGAAGAGAAAATGACATTATTACTGGTCAACCCAACAACAAATAGCCCCAGACATACATTATAATGGGATCACATGTGTCAGTATAACTCACAAATGGTAAGAGCTATGTGAACGAAACTTTGTAGGCATAATGTATTCAATCACCAACAATCAAACAAACATGTTTGTCAACAATAGCCTCTTTCTTTAAATTTCTTCTTCACTCCTCACACATAGAGATGAAACTTGGTAAGTATGCGTATTATATGACGATCACATGTTTCCATGACAAACCGCATTTGTCTTGAAAAAGCCTCAGGCAATTTTCTTTAAAACCATTCTTCACTTGGCTCACATTGTGGTAACATCGGTTCCATGAACGACCACAACACAATAGCAATACACTACTGAGTAACCCTTATAAGAGTCCAAGTGGGAGTTTAATTAAAGGGACGTGGTATAAATTACAACAGGGAGACGTGAAGAAAGAAAAATGCTTGCTTTTAGTAACCTTTAGAGCCCCTATAAGGTAGCACACCAGGCAACAATATAGGGAGGGATGTGTGAATGTACTTGGGGTTTCAGCGTACTCAATCATTACCATGCTTCCTGTATCCCATCCCTATCTGTCTCTCGTTCCATCCCGATATGGATGCCTCTTTTGTTAAATGTGGCAGGAGTTTTCAATTACTCTGTGTATATAAGCCATCTTGTTCTAGCCAGCCCTGTTATATACATATTATACACTGTGTGACACCCACTCAATTGTTGTATGATACATACTGAGGAACCGTGTATCAATAATCTTACGTATGCGTCACTGCTTGCAAACCTGCACAACATACCCCTGTCTGACATTGGTGCTGCTGGGCGAGAGAGACATAGGTTTCATGCATTCATGAAAGACTGGAGCATCTGGTGGTTCTGTAAAGTAAGACTAAACTGCCATAGATACCACAAATACAGACACACTGGCCTGAAGAAAAAGGAACCACATGCACCCACATAAACTGCATGCAACACAGCAAAAAACTCTCACATCCTTTGTGTGTATCACTTACATAAAACAGAGCTAAAGTGGTGGAGTGTATGCAACACAACTAAATCATGGAGTGGAGTTTGTGAAGCAAGGAACCTGTGCATGTGAACAAAGAGTGCACAAAAACTTACATAAAACAGAGCTAGAGTTGGTGGAGGGGAACTAAATGGAATGCAAACAGAACTAAACAGGGAGTGGCATTTGTGAAGCAAGAAACTTAACCATAGAGGCCCTTACTCACGTCTTCCTTTCTGACAGAGTTCAGCTGCAAACAACGAGAACAGCCCCTGAGCTGCTGCTGACAGCACAGCCTCAATCCTCCAGCCTCAATTACCACAGGTATAGATCACCCCGAGGATACTGCCCCTGCAGAGGAGGACACTGCCCTTACAGAGGGAAACCAAGTGTATATACAAGTTACGTGTGTAGGTGTTGTTACGAAACAGCACATAACACACACGACATTATTGCCTTCTATTAGCAGAAAGTTGCAAACAGACCAAGTGACACCACTAGGAGGTTGAAGGCACATCATGGGGAAGTCTCAATTCACACACACTTAGATGACTGCCTCACAATGTCACCACTCGCAGCTGTGCACAAACAATGAAAAGCACTACAGTGCAAACCCTCGGCGAACTACGCATGCGCGGTAGCACTAATTGATGGGCCGGGCTGGGCTTTGTACGCCTTTACTCGTGGTATCTAGTAGCTCGCGGAGAGTCTGACACGGGCTAGGTATAGCATGTGGGAGTCGATACATGCCCTTCGTTGGGACTTCTTGCGCCTGCAAGATACACAGAGCGAACCGACGCGGCCGAGGTAAGCCTAATTTGCATATTGGCTTGTTCACTTGCTTTTTTCATACCCTGCCTAACTGATGAGTCAAACGGAAAGAGCCCAGGTTTAGCAGCAGTATTATAAGACATTGTTGGTGCTTCAGTGTAACTAAGCAGTGATATTCTGTTTGTATGTAAAATTGAATTGAAGTTAATAATGGCTTGTGAATGTCTAAGAATAGCACAACTCTCTCATTTTGGGGCATAATGTTCTCACCTGTCTCTGGCTCGTTACAGATATTTTACTCCTTGATTGTTTCACTCTCTATTCTGATTCCCTTCTCTGCATACCCAACTAATGCAATTTCATGGTCAACATCATGACATATTGTGTAATAACAGTTGCTTGCCGAAGCTGGACTCCAACCCCAGGAACTTCTGGAGCACATTTCAACTACTCTGATGGACTGCAAGGCTGTACCAAAAGGGTCAAACTCTGCAGACAAGGCGGTTGATTTAGACAAATTTGGGGAGGCTATACTAAGGGCATGCAAGGTTTAACCAAATATCAGGTATGTTACTAGTGCACGGGGAAAATATCTCCTTGCCCTGGTGGGCAAATTGCTGTACATACCATGCGGAGCAAGCTTTTATGTACATGTGAAGCTGTCACTATTATTGTGTAATGCAGGCACTCACTATTAATCAAAACCATTTTTTTCTTGGGAGACCCTTATGTACTTCATTGGCGAGTTTAGCTTCAGCAGGATGTTGGTACCATTTTTGTTGTTGTCAGGTACAAACTTTCTTTAAAAAAACGGCATATAGTGGAAGTCAGGCTTTTGGTGTCCGACTTGAAAACATTGATGTGCAGATGGGTTTAAAGCGATACGTCCTTCATAACCCTACCATTGGAACATATGCTCCAAGAAAATTCATATTTTTCATCTGAGGAACAGCTGGTGAATACTT
This sequence comes from Geodia barretti, assembly GCA_030341885.1. Taxonomy (NCBI): domain Eukaryota; kingdom Metazoa; phylum Porifera; class Demospongiae; order Tetractinellida; family Geodiidae; genus Geodia; species Geodia barretti. The sequence continues at coordinate 25,059 of CASHTH010002217.1, forward strand.
ATATAGGCAAAATGGCAATCATATACACAGTTCAGGATATTTTCTACACTGCAGCAAAAAAAGTGCTTAATTATTAAAGAATCAGCATTCTCCACTGAAATGCAGCAGCGCCTGTTTAGAGGTAACTTTTAGGGAAGATGGTGAGGTGAACAAGTTATCTCCCATGTTTTGTTGTTTATGTACGAGCCCTTAGATTTTTGCCGGGTTTCAATGGTTTATCTGGGTTTGTGTTGTGTGTCTTAGGCTCTTGCCTTTGAAGTTATTGATGTAAGGAAGACAGGATTTCGCATGTGTAAAAGGTGTTCTGTGGGCCACTCTTGGTGCCTCTGAAACAAATGCACATAATGCTGCAGAACTCTATAACACTATACCAGTGCATGATTTTGACACTATTGTATAGCTCTGGAAGGTGAACAAGATTGGTGCAAGGATGGCAACAGTGACAAACAGGGACCCGACAAACATGATTCATGATTCTGAAGAAGAGAAGGGTGCTGGTGGTTTTAAGGAGAGTGTTCAATCTGAAGCTAAAACAACAGAGTCGGTGACAAAGGTGGTTGAGGGGCACGATCGACGTGATGTTGAAGCGTTAAATATTGATGATCAAGTGGTCGAGGGACAAGATCGAGATGATCAAGTGGTTGAGGGCCAAGATCGAGATGACCATGTGGTCGAGGGAAAAGATCAAGATGACCAAGTGGTCGAGGGCCAATATCAAGATGATTTGACTGAAGTGACAGAGATGGATAAAACAGAAAATAACATCAAAGTGGCAAACCCCCAAGGATACCTTATATACCAGAGTTACCAGCAATTCTACCATATATAGTACCAGTAATACCTACCATATATACCAGCATTACCTGGGTTACAAGCATTACCCATTAATACCCAGTTACCTGCAATACTAGCCGAATACCAGGATTACCACCAATTTCAGCTATACCAGTAATACCTAAGTTACCTTTGATTACCTATCATACCTGCCTTACCTGCATTACCAGGATTAGCTACCACCAATTCCTGCTATACCATTAATACCTAGTTACCAGGATTACATACCATACCAGCCTTACCTGCCTTACCCTTCATTACCACCATTACCGCGCCGCCGAGGGTTAATTATGCAGGCCTATGTCCAGGCAGTGTGAATCCACCTGTGTAGCAGCGGGACGTGTCACCAATAAATCACACAGACAAGTACCAACAACTGAAGGTGGTGGAACAAAAAATGTGTAACGAGAGTAGTTTTCTTGAATTCTAAACCTCTTTGGCTTCTATGCACAAGCTTACACTGTGAATTTTTTTGTCAACCCTAATTTTTACCCACTATAATAGTTGGTAGATACGGACATGAAATCCACTTTTTCACATAACACTGGCATGGAGCAGACACTCTGCGACAGACAACTCAGCTCGGGCTTGGAGACCGCAAGTCACCACAATAACAGTTTTACATTACGTAGCTGGGTGTGAGCACAGTGACACTTGAAACTGGACGAGGCCTTCTGTTCAAAATCCTAAACAATTGAGTCAGATATGCTCACTGCACTTGCTCACCAGTAAAAAACGCACTCAATCAACCCGAGCGTGGAGCAACAGCTCACTCAGGTTCACACATACCCAGCATAGGGAAACTCGGTTAGAGTCTGCTTCCAGACTGTGCTGGTAACGGTTAGGTTAGTGGCTTCACACACCTTTTACACTCCCAGTGGACCTCAGATTACCCAAACACCTCACTGGGAATGTCCATGCAGTAGCAGTGATACCATACGTTGCAGGAGTCACACTTAGCAAACTTATCAACTTTTCTTTGAGGCATGCAACAAGAACAATGAAGCTCTACTGTCTTTGCCTTTCTTGGGACACTCTCTTGCTCCCGAAAGACACAGCAGATCATCGAATAAACAAGCAGAGGTTCTGACTCCTTCGATAGTGTTCTCAGACATGGCTAGACACAGCACACATTGCAAACACCAGACCAGTATAGACTAAAGCTGGACAATTCTTAGTGGGTGGGGGTAGGGAGGATGTTTAGTGCATTCCAGGCAAAATCATGTGACATATAATTTGACTCCCATTTAGAAGTCATTATTGTGGTAACTTGTAACTCCTAGAATTCAGCGTACAAATAAGGCCTTCCACAGGTCAAAAAACTCTGGATCAGCGCGAGAATGATCTGGGGAATAAAGCAACAAGCGTGAACACAGGCGGACAACCGCAAACACAGCATGCAGCCAGGCTACAGCCAACGGAGACAAAACCCAGTAGTAACATACAACACGACGCGCACCGCAATACGCGGGCGAGAGATCTTTATACAGCGTACACTTTAGATAATAAACCTCACTCAAAAGATCTAGAGGACTCCATCATCGCTCGCACAGTCGCAGGAAAGACGCAGGAACGCGACCACTCGGAGGAGGTTCTCACTTTGCACGCGTTGTCACGTGGAGTTTGACTAGCATCCCTCAGTTTAGGCCAACAAGTCTCAATTGACCTCAACTTGATTGTTATTCGCAGCGTCACACAACTGTGGCATTACTGCACACTCTGCGCACAGAACACAAAAGGGGCGTGAAAACTCACCGAAAGTAGCCGAAGTGAGGTGGCGTTGGACGACCATGCGCTAGCTCAGGGACTCAATTCGAGCCAGCGTCCTCCGTGATTTGCAATGCCGCCTACCACGGACCATAAGGTGAACCTGAAACCAGAGCCCACACAACATTGCTGTCCAAATGATTGACACCTTCGCCTTGCCTCTGGTAGCGTTTGCCTAGTCCGAGCAGATGATAAAGCACCATAGCCACTCTTCTCACACAAGCGACAGATGTTAACGGCAAGTGAGCTGGCTATGCAACTATCTCGGAGGAGGACGAGTTGTGTGTGCTGCATCACTAAGTACGGGGAGTTCGTTACTAGTATGCAAGTAACATTTCAAAATCCTCTTCGACTTCACAGAGAGGCATATACGGGATGGATACACAGAGGAAAGAGAAAGAGGAAGAGAGAGCGCAGAGATAGGGAGAAATGTGGATACAAGGAGAAGCATGCTTACTGAAGAAGAACGATTTGAGAACGCATGACACCGCACAACCACCCATAACACAACAAGGCCCTATTTCGTTCACTTCTGACCACCTCACACCAAAGAGGAGAGCGAAGGACGTGAGTCCTACAGATCTCACTCACCGTCCTCGTGGACACAGCTGTCACCTTTCGCCTCCAACCTTTTTTGTGTGTATGCACACCTGTACTAAGCGTTGTGATAGTAGATGTCTGTAGTAGAGAGCTATCTCTGGGAATGTGAGTGTGAGTGCAACAGTACTATCTGTGCAAGTTTTGTGTTATGCAGTCTTTTCAAGCAGATACAACAAACGCACATACAGTCGAACATACATAGGACGCGGATGCTTGGGATCTGCCTACCGCTCTCCTACACGACTCTTGAGCTCAGCCCGGCAGTAAAGTGTAGGAGCCACGTCCGGGACAACTGACGAGAGTAGACACAAGGTACACGAACCGATGCCCGGCCACTTTTACATACGCAAATATAAGGAGAGCACAGAACAAAATGTTTAAGCTTCTCACCAGTGTATTAGCTCGTCCCTGCTTCTCAGAGCTGTCGTCTCAGTCCTCTACCTGACCTAAAAATACATACGCCCGTCTCCGCACAACAACGGCCTATTAGTCTAGGATCTGTAGAGAGTACGAAGAGAGTGGGTCACCCATACCGTTAGAAGATATATCCTCGATTATCTAGATCAATAAAACAAAAGCATGATGTATCCAGAAAACCATCCTAATTTTTTGCTTTCGCAGACCTTGGTACTCATGATGTCGGATAATATATACAAAATTTATGCATTAGGTTTGTGCTGAAAGACCCGCATTACCACATGCACACCTTGACTTCCCCGCGTTATAGAGAAGGTGCAGGTATAGTCGTATGGCAAGTTCAGCTAGCCTTCATTCTGTGTTTCTGGGTAAAATCCATCCACAGTTCGTGCTACTAGTACGCTACAACATATAGCGGTTGCGCGTATGCTACATAAAAAATACGGTACATACCAGCAGAGAGACCCGGTGTTGTAGTGAGTGTAGAACCATGACGAGATCCATCATGATACAAAAACAGAGCTGACAAAAGCAAAGATCGCATACAAAGCACACACGCATTGATGGAGTGCAGGGTAAGCAGGGTGCTGTGCACTAGTAGTCGGATAGTTAGCACGAGTCGAACCTCTAAGGCCGTACCAACCTGCAGCTACAGGCTTTGCTTTAGAGAGATTGGATGCTAGTGGGTCTAAACAACATCAAGCAAGCCTTACATATGCTCAGCCGACATGACACGTGAACACGGCGCGAGCTTAAAGGCACTATGTCATCTATTGCGCCCTAGATGATATTAGGCACTTTCTCCAACCGTTGGCCGGAGTTGCAACTCTCACCTTCATTAGCTTATATAGATGACAGCCTAGGCTAGGCTAGAGCTCATTGAGCTTAGCGTCTAAAATCAAGGAAACTGTGCACTGTGCACCATCAGTATCCACACCCGGCGTATACAGAGTAGACGACGCACCGCATATATCGAATATCCACCATATTATCATATTTTTTGTGGATGCACTGCACGAGTATGATATTAACGAGGACCCACTGTATACGAACGCGTACACGAAAAAATTACGTTACCGCGTTGCGGGTAGAAAAATTTCCTGTTTCTGAATAGTGAATTTTCCCAAGTTACGCCAAAAAGGCCTAATCTCAGAAACGGACGGGCTAGAGAGACAAATTTTGTTAAGGTGCGGAAGGAGCACTCTGCGAAATGCCAAAAAATAAAATTCCCCAAACTATGCATGGTCTTTCGCATGTACGGTCACACATTTTACAGAGATTTTT
>CASHTH010002219.1:0-15131 GCA_030341885.1 Geodia barretti
AAAACCAAAAAAAAAAAAAAAAAAAAAGGGGGGAAAGGAGGGGGAAAAAAAATTAAAAAAAACACACCGTTTCCCCCCCCCCCCCGGGTAAAACAAAAGTTTTGGGGGGGGGAAAAGGGGACGCTGAACCATGTATCAAAAACTACCAGTGGGGGAGCGGTTTGAAAAAAAACACCGGTTAAAAAATGGGCCACGCCTGTTTTAACGGTAAATTCGTAAATGAAGGAAAAATGGAAACAAAATACCAGTGAAAGCCCCTAGTAAATGAAAAAGGGTGCAAATTGAGGACGCCCCCTTTTTGTATATAAACAGTAAAATATACCAAATAATAAATCCTTCTTTCAGACCATTCTACCTAAAAATAGTAATGGATTCACTGGAAGCAAAATAATTATTAACATGTTCAAAGTTCCAATCATTAAAGGTTTCCTCGTTTTTGTGCTGTCACAACACCATGGCACCCACAATCCCGAACAACCACGTGACACATAATAATATTTTTTGTTATTTAAAAAATCCCAAAAGTTTGCCCCGATAAAAGACACGACGAACGCATAACGCCCACGTCACCAGTAATAGCTCATGTCGAGGTCGAATCGTCGCAGACTTCGCACAGGGTCATTCCGTCACATTATTCAAGTAGCCTTTGTCAGCCATCGAGGCAATGAGGTTTCGAGCTACACTGGTGCTCTCCGGCTCCGCAAATCCGCCGTTAGATTTAGGACACCGTTTGGCCCGTTGGCATAGAAACCAGGGTCTTGGTTGGCGCTGACTAGCTCGTCTCCAGGGAGGGCATAGCGATAGAGATTGATGCCGTAGAGAGTCTTGACCTCTGTGAACGAGAAGTAACCAGATCTGGGGAGGAGGGATGGAGAGAGGGAAAGTGGCACTTAGGTCCAGATCATCCAACAGAAAAATGGTATATACCTTACATCATTATTACATCGCTGTTTATAGTTCACACACACGAGAAGCAAGCCGGGACTCAATTACCTGTAAAGTTCAGATATAAACGCAGTCACGTTATGCCCCTTTTTGACGCCAGGAGGGAAAATAAAGCCGGCCGTCCCGTTGAGCATTTTTGCAGCGGGCGTTCCCCATCCCCCATGTTTGTAGATTTCGAAGTTTCCGTTCCATTCGATGAACTGTCCAATCTGAGAGATGTCGTCTTTCCCGGTGTACACCTGGTTACCATATTCCACCTCTGTCACGTTCTGTGCAACAATGGAGTCAAGGTCTTACCAAATGGAGGCTAAATTTAGAAATGTTACTAAAGATAGAAGTACAAGGGCCAGGACAAGAATGCATAATAAAACCTCCCTTTGCTGCAGCATATGCATAAAATGTATGAACATTAGTGCACCCGTTGTATTACTAGAAAGCATTTGTGTAGGGCGAATGCTCACACCTGCACATTAATTGTCAAAGCGATTACAATAGAACCTCCAATTAAGGACGCTACGACAACAGACACAATAGACACTCCATCAAGGACCGACCTTGAGGTCCAAAACGTCAACTTTTCTATCATTCTAGTACCTCCAAAGAGAGGGTATACTTCTCTATAAAGGACAAAATTCCTGGTCCCAACATGTGTCCTTTATTCGGAGGTCCCACTGTACTCATGAATGAAATTACCTCTAATCCGAAAAGAGGGTTGATGGTTTTTGCAAAAGTCTTAAGTTTCTTGACCCAGTCCCCAAGGACGTCGGGCAGAGCTTCGATATCCTTGATGATGTAGACCAGCAGGGGGTCGTTGTAGCCAAAGAGAAGATCGTACACGACTAGTTCCGTAAAAAGCCCTCCTTCTCCCGATAGCTTTCTAGCCTCTTCGAGCAGGTGTAGAACAAGACCCCTCTCGTCTTCATTTAGTCCACCTAAGATACCTTGTATTTGCTGCAGAAGAACCTGAGCAACAAGACACAAAAATATGACTTTTAAAGGGTATATCCAAATGCCTCATCATTATAATGAAAAGCACTAAAGTGAAAACCCTCGGCCAACTGCGCATGCGCGATACTGCTAATTGATGGGCTGGGCTATAAGCCTTTACTCGTGGTCTCCCGCTAGTAGCTCGCAGAGAGTCTGACACGGGCTAGCTACAGTAGTAGATAGCATGTGGGAGTCGATACACGCCCTTCATTGTGAATTCTTGTGCCTTCAAGATACACGGAGCGAGCGGACCCGCTCGAGGAAAGCCTGTTCTAATTAGCATGAATGGAGTATGAGATCATTTCTATTTATTATTATTATAGCGAACTCACATAAAAAGGAATATTAAGTGTGATGATTTTGTCGTGTTTTGGATCGCCACTAGACATTGAGGGCTCAAATGAATAAGTCACGTTGAGGTCGTAGTGCACCACGGTCTCGTTCCCGTTCCACGTCAGATTAGTCTTGGTCCGCCACTCCCTGCGGTATGGAATAGAGACAGTGAGTATACAGTCTGGAATGGAGACAGGGAATTTGCAGTGGAACCCTCTCTAACGACACCTCTGATACGAGGACAGGACACCTTACTTTCTCTAAGAGCAGCTTCAAACACACAACTAATAATATGGACACTTTCATTGTCATCAGCTGCTGAAAAATTGATGTGCATTATTAAGAATCGCCCAGGTCCTTTTCTGCTACACCTGGAATGCTACACGGCAAACTAACCTTTGGCTTCGTAGACTCCCCTACCTATGATGCTATACAGTATATTCCATGACTCATCACCACTACTATATCAAGGTCATATGATATGCTGCATCAAGTAATATACTGTATATATGTAGCACATGTACATTCTCTGAGTGCATGGTCAAAGGCTGTATCGTTGCGGCTTCTTAGTAAGATTACTTACTACCCATTAGTCACAATATCCTTGCATTACACATCTTTGCCAAAGATCTTAGTGGAACACACTGACACCAATGGGACAGAAGAAAGTGTCCATATTAGTGAGGCGTCCTTATTTCAGGGGTTAAATCGCATGCAAGAACTGTTCTGGGGGACAGAAAAGTCGACCTTATTAGAGAGGTGTCCTCATTTTAGGGGTGTGTATACTAGAGTGATTATTTATTCTCCACTGCCAGTTTTACATGTATACGTACCTGTAGACATACGGTCCGACTTGCGTAACCACCGGCTTTGCCCCGGCAAGTATCTGGTCGCTATTGGTTACATTGAAGAAATAGAACTTTGTGTACAGTGGAGCGCTGGACTTTTCAAACTGCTTCGTTCCCTCCGTCCCGGGAACCAGAAGAACTTGCTGCAGAAACAGGTATCACACTAGTCAAACAAGCTAAAAAAACACGTGTGAAAGTATTGGTGCATATATACTTGGAGCGTGTACATTAGGCGTGTATATATATGCAGTTTGCTACCATGGCAAGATCGAAGCTGGACGATTGAAATGGAGAGCCAGGCTTACGCTATACATGGGTGATAACATTTCCGCAAAGCTAACAAGTTGTACGGCACCAGCTAGTTAGCTGGCTAGTTGCGCACAGCAATACCTGGTCCACAGTGTCGCGAAACGTTTGGTCGAGATAGGAGCGTATGCCCAGGGCGACACCCAGAACAGCCAGGGACAGAGAAGCCACAACGAGCAGCGTCACGCCGCACGCCACGGGGTGCCGCCTGCAACAGCCTCTCGCCTTGTCCCTCCCTCTAGCCACGTTCACCAGCTCCTCCTGGTACGGCTCCTGGCTCGATTCTGACTCTGACATCGTGATCGAGATAGCAAAACGAGAACCGCACCTTCGCAATTATTATACGCGCGTGTACGTGTGTGTGTGTGTATAATATACGTACGTGTGCGCGCGCATAATTAATTATGTATGTGTGTGCACATGGCTAGGTCACGTGACTTGGTTTTTGCGCGTGCGCGTAAACACACTCCCTGAAAAGTGACGCCACACAAACAGTGGAATTCGAAACCATGAGAAATGAATCGTCAACAATGAATAGTTGTATATAGCACTAAGACAGAAAGAAATCCCTCATTTTCCCGCAGACTGGATTAGTACACTCGGGGCAGCGCATGGAGAACTGCACAGACGACTTGCGACCGGAACAAAGATGATTGTGAACAATGTCCGCCAGCGCCTGGAACGAGAGAAGTACACAGATAGAGAGAAGGTTGCATATCTTTGTACATCTGCAGTACTGATTCGCAGGATCGTCACGAGTTAAATTGTAGGCATACAACAACAAAATATAGGTGTATATATAATATATACCAACATAATTACGTGTGCACGTTGCTGGGCTTGGTATTGAGTCAAAGATAATGCCATTCTCTAGCTCTAGTCACACTATTATTGAAGGTGGGTTTGTCTTTTCTTCCACTGACGTTCTTTAAAGAAATGCAAAACTGTTCAAACCTTTATTAAGGGGTGAAAGGGGGAAGGGGGCATAGTGCAGTGTGTGAATGGCTAACTCAAACTTAATGTTACTATTCCATACTCCAGCTACAGGCAAACTATTGTGGATGGTTGGTTTGTCTTTTCTTCCACTGACGTTCTTTAAAGAAATGCAAAACTGTTCAAACCTTTATTAAGGGGTGAAAGGGGGAAGGGGGCATAGTGCGGTATGTACAGGATAACTCAAAGTTAATGTTACTATTCCATACTCCGGCTATAGTCCAACTATTATGGAAGGTTAGTTTGTCTTTTCTTCCACTCACATTCTTTCCAAAAAAGCAAAATCATACAGACAGAGTGATAAGGGGGGACAGGATTAGGGACAGCAAGAAAAGACGAAATGGGGTACACTCAAAATTAATTATGAACTCACTTTTATGAAGACAGGGTTATCATTTGGAGTGGCCACCCGTCGAATATTCTGGATACCCACCTGAACGCAAAACATGTTACATGAATCGGTTTTCAAAAAACAGGAAAGTGTCCAGTTACACATGGCTAGATTCCAGCACAGGGGTTTGTAGAAATGATCAAGAGGGCCTAGTGCACCAACGTTTCTGCTTTCAGTACACTTATAATAAATTGGAAGGGCTGAGAACCAGAATGGTGTAACCCACAAAGGGCCATTTATACCCCCTTGACATGAAATTACCGTGTTTTGTAAGGAGACAATCTTTTGCAAAATCCCATATATCTCACTTTTTAAATATAGCCCACCCATATTATTTTTTGCACTCTTTAGGTAATTTGCCATAGTTAATTTTGGGATATATTCAATTATACTTCCACATTTCCCTTAAAGCCGTACCTCATGAGCAAGTTCCTGGGCATATTCAATATCCAGTTCGTGAAGAGTCTCGATGTGGTCCGAGGTAAAGGCTATGGGGACGAGGAGAAGATTCTTTTTCCTTTTTTGACAGAGCCTTAATGACGTCTTCCGTCTGGGGGCTGAGCCATGGCAGTGGGCCCACCTTTGGGAGAGAGGGAGGAGAGAGGGAGGAAAAGAGGGAGGGAGGGAGGAGAGAGGGAGGAAAAGAGGGAGGGAGGGAGGAGAGAGGGAGGAAAAGAGGGAGGGAGGGAGGAGAGAGGGAGGAAAAGAGGGAGGGAGGGAGGAGAGAGGGAGGAAAAGAGGGAGGGAGGGAGGAGAGAGGGAGGAAAAGAGGGAGAGAGGGAGGAGAGAAAAGTTTATGAATTTAAAATACCCACATCCACAAAGTAAATGCACGAACAAGTTTTCTTATTGTTGGGGTGAAGGCAAGGGAAAACATAATGACCTATAATATAGGGCCTTCATAAGGAGCATTGGGGGATGTCCAACGAACCAACAACATAAGTGGACACACACACTGATACACATACCTTGGATTGCCAGACGAGCCGGTACGGATGGGTGTGGCCTAACTCCTCCATTACATACTGCACCGTGGCACCCACTTCTTGGGGATACGGATCACCACGGTTAACAACCTTTTAATGTGGTGAAATGATTTCGTTAAGGTGCTATATATAACATGGACAGAATTTCTACTACGTTGTGCCTATGCATACCTTGAGAGGTAGAGAGTGCGCTGAGAATAGAATTATGACATCATCTCTTACGTCATCCGGGAACTTAGCCAGCTCTGATCGGATGTTATCTACAAAAACCTGGAGAAAAGGCAAAAGGCAGGTATGTATGCACGTGGCTGGCTAAGGGTTAAATATATAGTATGATTAGGAGTCCAAGTATATAGTACAGTATTATGTAATCCTTCACCTGCACTAGACCCTTGTGGACTGGCCATCTGTCAATGATAGACCACTGCATGGGGCCGGAGAGTGCACCGACCTTGCTGAGGTGGCGATAGACCTGGTTCAGACTGCTGCCTGACGTGGAGCACGAGTACTGCTGGTACTGGCTGAAGGCCACAGCTCTCCCGATTCCATCACTGGAGATGGAGAGGGAGGGAGGGAAGGAAGAGAGGGAGGGAGGGAGGAGAGGGAGGGAGGGGTATAGGAAGGGAAAGAGAAACAGGATGAGAGGGAGAAGGGAAAAGCCCAGTAGACCCTTTTTTACTTGCATAATACTGTCAGCTAACATTAACGGTAGAATATAAGGGCAAAACTGTTAAAGAAAAAAAAACGGGAAACTGGCCTTATGCAACTCTACAGAGACCGCTGGACAACATTTTTACAATGGGCTCTTCTTTGCTCTCCGCAGTTGGCTGTAACATTCATTCTCACACTAGGCCCTGCGTACTGTATGTCCAGCTGTAATGCAGCCCTTATTACTGCCCCTATAATACTTGAACCATCCAAACATGCAATATATATGTACCTGATCATTTGGTCGAGGGCGTCCTCAGTCAGTGGATGGGCGTATCTGAATCCGATGTAGTACTTATGAGGAGAAGTTTCCGGACTGATTTCGTCGAGGACTTTCACCAGACCTTGTCCCTGGATGTCCGTCCATTTCTTTATGGGGGAACCCCCTCCAATTTCCTCGTAATGTTTCCTGAGGACGGGAGTTCTTCTCCTAGCAATCAGGGGACCAAGTTGGCTGCACGGATGCAAAGCAAGCAATTCAACAACACACATTCACAAAAATAGCAGTCCTGGGTGTGAACTGAAACAAATCCACAAGTGGAGCACTGTTCCTGCTGAGCTCCCGCAGGCAGGGCCCAAAATCTACTCTCTCCCATTAAAAACTCAGCTCTTATTGGCGTTCTTTTCATTGTGGCAAATATTATTTGTCCGATCAAATTCCGAGAGTAAATACTTTACTGTACAATAAAAATTTACGTCTGAATCCATGCAATCGCGAGTACAAATTATAGGTCACAAAAATTTTCCATGTAAGGTAGCTAATTACTTTTGAGCAGGGAGTTGCATGATGTCCCTGTCACTGAATATTCTCAGGAGATAGTCGTGGACTTCATCCAGAGTCTGAGGTCCTCCCATGTTCAACATCAGGATCCCGGTCTGCGGACTGGAGGAATGAGAATCAGACACAGTAGCGAAGGAGGCCCGGTTAATTGAAGGGGGTTCCCCATGCATTGTCTGCGAAAAATACCTCGCAGGGCTAGTGGTGTGGGTCCTTGCTGCTGCAATTGAAGGCGAACTGCTAATGGCAGCCCGCGCCGTCAAAAAACGCGTGAATGCGCGGGAAACTGATCGGAGCATAGTTTTCACTCTTCTAGGTCCTCGCACAACAACCTGAATCGTTTTTTGAGCAGAATTGCAAACGATGAGCTTCACTACGGCTCAGTGTTGCTGGAGAAGAAACGCCAGGGCCTCCAGACTGCCTCTCCGTCTCGTCAGCTGTAAAAAGGCACCCAGCGGAAGTGCCTGCACGCTTTTGCGGAAACTTCGTCGTCACGCAAATTTCCGCGTGTGTTCTAAATAACGCCCAGCATCAATTACGTTGGCATGTTTTCGTTTCCGGGACTCTACAAGCTTGTTAGCTGGGAATGGCGGAGACCTTCGAAGCGCTGTTGAAAGTTGTGATAATCGGAGACACGGCGGTCGGCAAGACCTGTCTCATTCTCCGTTACACCCAGGACCTCTTCAGGGAGAACTTCCTCAGCACAATCGGTCGGTGAACGCAAAGGGGGCGAGCTATAAACCGGAGCGCCTGTGCAAGCCAAATTGGGGAGGGGCTGGTTGAGGGGTTGGAAAGCCCATGCACGCAGTGTGGTCCGTGTGGAACGTTCGTCGTGTGCATGCACAGTTCATGAGTCAGTCGCTAGCGTTAGTTTACGCTTTATGAGCTTTCAATATGGTCATGTTTTAGTGTTGGTTTTCTGCATGCGACATGGGCGTGTATGTACGACGTAGCGCAAACAGACCTATATTCCCAAATACAAGTGAATGTCTAAATCATTTCCAATGATGCTTGCAAATACTAGGCCTAACAAAGCTGCATTTCCTTATATAACCTCCTCCTACTCCCCACATGACAGTGTAGCTAAGCAGTTCTCATAAAGTTGTAGGATGAGTTAGGAGTTTACATTTCGCATGCAAAAGCCCAGCCCTAACAATGCTGAATAACTTCCCATCCTCCCCACATGACAACAAATGATAGTAAGCAGTAAATCACATTTACATGGTGAGGTGAAAACCTTTTTTCAATCAACTCCTTATCCTTCCCCTTCCAGACAACGATTGTAAGTTCACAGCACATTGTATGGTAGTGAATCACAGTACATTGTATGGTAGTAAATCGCAGTATAATATTGCCTGGTGATTGCAGGGGTTGACTTCAAGACTAAGACTGTAGAACTGAACGATAAGAAGTATAAGCTCCAGGTGTGGGACACGGCCGGGCAAGAGAGATACAACACCATACGAAAAGGCTTCTACAGAGGAGCCAAGGTCATATTATGAATAGGTGGCTGGTTTTTGTTATGTCGTGTAGCTAGGTGGCATTTTAGATCCACAAAGTGCTTCGTAATGCCAAATTGCTAACCTATACCCATACAAACAGAACTGTGCCAAAATTGGTATACTGCCATGACAAATAAGGACACCTTTTCAATAGACGTATTGGAGTACAGTAGCACTTTAATGAGCATGTTTGGTACATTCCTAGCATCATAATTATATAGCTATGATAGTTTTGTCAGCCACAGTGGTTCAAATATTCTGTCTAATTCAGGGTGTGGTGATTGTCTATGACATAACTAATCCAGACAGTTTCTCCCACATCTCAAAGTGGATCCACGACATTTCAGCAGTGAGTTTTCCATAGACTTAACATAAAACTGCAGAGGCAGCTATTTTCAATTCCTGTACTATGATAGCCACTTGGGAAAACTAAACAAAAGCCAACACGGGGCATGCTATATATCTGTAATTGTAACCATACTTCGGATAATGTAAGCGCAAAAGCACAGGCACGGGTAGGTTTGAACTTATGTTTGTGTCATAGATTTTACGTATGTAGCTATAATAATAATAGCTGTGCTGTAGCTTCTATTTACCTTGTAATGAACACACTACAGAATTGTGCAGATGGTAACGACAAGCCGGTCCTAATGATCCTTGGCAATAAGTGTGACCTCGACGACGAGAGACGGATTCACACTGAGACTGCCAGTCAGGCTGCGCAAGAATTCGACACAATCTTTGCAGAAGTCAGCGCAAGAACCGGCCGTGGTATAGATGAGGTAGGGGACTAAGCTGTTCTACTTGTTACATTTTATATACACCATTACGATATGTACTGCATGTGTATATCTATACATTTTTTCACTGCAGGCATTTGCCATACCATTGCATACCAGAATGTGTGTATTCTCAAAAACACCTTCATTATATGACACGCATTATACATTTTTTGTTGCAGGCATATTATATTGCAACAATTTGACCTTCATTATGACATTCATTATACAATTTTTTCCCTGCAGGCGTTTGATGAGCTGGTAGACAGAATGGTGAGATTACACGAACAGAGAGATAGCTTCAACTTTACTGACTCTAGCATAATGCTCAGAGACCACACAATAAGTGCTGAACCACACGGTTGCAAATGTTAACAGTGTGTGTAAATACGTGTCTCCTTTTTAGTATTATACAAATTTTTTTTACAGTGTTTGGTATAATTATGTCCATGGTCATATTTCATACACATATATACTTTGTGATATAATGGTCTTGTGGAACTTGTGTGTGATGGGTCCAAAATAATTTATATAACACTGACACAAATAAAAGTGCTGTCTCCTGGCAGCGGACAACTTCTCTGCATGGATTAATCATGTGTGAGACTCTTGTGTCTTGGTCAAAGGACGGAGATGTACCATAATGTTGTATGTCTCAAGTGATACAAAGGCTATGTATATGTTACAGTCAGTTCATATGTCTGAGTAATTGTCAAGTGTCACCAGTCATTATGGCAACGAATTCCTCCTGATTTACTGGATAATAGAATGGATAAATAATATGGCAACGTTTGGTGGACGAAATAAGCACTACAAAAGACACCTATTCTTCTCCCAACAGATTCAATATTTAACCCCAGAAATAAGGGAATGGGATTCCTTTTATGGCAATGCTGGACAACCCTCGTGAACACTCACTCTCTCCGTCACTGTCTACATCAAATTCCTCAATCATTGCTCTGAGTTCTTCTTCACTCATATTCTCCTCCAACTCTCTGGCCACCCGTCTCAAGTTTCTCAGACTTATCCTTCCTGAAAAACACACAACACAACACAACACAAGTGCTCTACAGATGTCTGCATTTGTATAATATTATACTACAGTGGAATCCTAATATGGACAAAATCTACCAGTGGGACAGAAGAAAGTGTCAATTATTGAAGTGTCCCTATTTCAGGTGTGGCAAGTACAACTGTTCCTCGGAAAGAAAAGGTGTCATATTTTCAGGGTGTCCTTAGAGAGGGGCTCCACGGTAGAATGAATGCAACACATTATTATGGCGAACAAACACGAGTGAAAAATAATTAATCAGAGATTTAAGCAAATATCAGAACGTACGCTATGTATGTTGTATATACCTGTTTTGTCTTCGTCAAAGAGTTGAAAAGCTTTGAGTATCTCTTCTCTTGGGTCTCTCTTCAGAACCCAGTCTGTCACTGTCAACAGAGTGAGAAATAATATAGCAATCTTTATTCAAAGGCAATTTATTATCAATCATAGTCTCTCTAATGTTGCGCCACTGTAAATAGGGTGTATGTACTGAGACAGGCAAGAAATAATGTGACTCATCCTTGGCAATGTGCAGCTGACAGGTGTAACTGGGTAAAACTATCTTAAGCTTATGTGTAAATGCAGGGCTATGTGTAAGCAACGAAGTGCTTGATTTCCATAGAGAGACGAGTGACCTACTGATCTCTGTGAAGTCGGCCAGCGAAATCTTCCCACTGTCGTCTTTGTCAAAGTCATTCATTATCTTCTGCACGTCAGCTTTCTTCACGTCGAAGCCCAGGGCCCGAATTGCGACCTAGCAGGAGAAACATACACCGGACAGCGAGAGAGTTACCCAAAACAGTGTGGACCCAAGTGGGACAGAAGATACCGTCCGTATGAGTTAGGTGGGGTTAAATATTGCATTCAAGAACTGTTTTTAAGGAAAGTGTTCTTTTTAGAGCGGTGTGCTCATTTCAGGGGTGTCGTGGGAGATGGGGTGCTCCGTGGAGACCTTGAGTTCGTGGTAGTCCAGGGCCTGATCTTTGTCTGAATCAAACAGAGCAAACGCTTCCCCGATCTCCTGTTTCTGTTCCTCAGTCAACTCCCGTCGCTTTCTTCTCCGCCCTCCACCTCCCTCCACACGACCCACAACCGCTCCTGCACTCATGCCTGTCTCGCTAGCGTTTTTTGTTTGGTTTTCCCGGGTGTCACGTGCAAACCACGTGATATACGATTTGCGCGTGCGCATTTACACCAAGTCAGCGCATTATGTAATGTGAAAAGTGAAAAGGGGAGGAGCTTCGTGTGGACCCCGATCGACCGTGCTGGCCGGCCGTGAGAACCTACTGACTGACCTTACGACGAAAAACCGCTACCGGTTACTTTAGGGCGCCTTTCGGATTACTTAGAGTTGGTCGAGGGGTAAGGAAGCCGAGAGAAGGGAAGGTATGGCGGCTGAGCTGGAACAAGAGCCTGATCTGGTTAGTCGACAAGCCGTCAACACGACTACCGTTGTGTTGGCGACGACGTTTTGTCGCGCAGCCCCTTGTCGGTGTACCACGTCGTTAGTGTACGTTATGGAGATCTAAAACCTTTTCCTTTCGCCCTCTTATCCTTATCCAGTGTCTTTATAGTTTAGAGCACGCACCAGCTGACTGAATGTAGCTAGCTACAGTACGCATGTCCTCGTTATATTGAATGGATGTTGACTGTCCCATAACATCACTTTATGCTATTGTCCTCAGTCGCATTTTTAATATTTTGGACCTGCTGAAATGTACAAATTTCTCTCTCTCAAGGGAAATACACCCCCCAATTTTTTTCCTTTGCAGAACAAAGCGCCTCCTCATTTGGAAGGCTACCTGCTGAAGCAGAGACAGTCCAGCGTGCTCAAGAAAGGCTGGAAAAAGTTTTTCTTCATCGTGCGTTTTCCTAATTTTTCTCTCTCAATTCCTCTGACTAATGTGAATACAGCTAAACCTCTGAATAAAGGACACCTCTCCATAAGGGACACTTGGTTCTGCCCCATACTAATACATTAGTTTACCTCCGACACCTCTGAATAAAGGACACCTCTCCATAAGGGACACTTGGTTCTGCCCCATACTAATACCATTAGTTTACCTCCGACACCTCTGAATAAAGGACACCTCTCCATAAGGGACACTTGGTTCTGCCCCATACTAATACATTAGTTTACCTCCGACACCTCTGAATAAAGGACACCTCTCCATAAGGGACACTTGGTTCTGCCCCATACTAATACCATTAGTTTACCTCCGACACCTCTCCATAAGGGACACTTGGTTCTGCCCCATACTAATACATTAGTTTACCTCCGACACCTCTGAATAAAGGACACCTCTCCATAAGGGACACTTGGTTCTGCCCCATACTAATACCATCATTAGTTTACCTCCGACACCTCTGAATAAAGGACACCTCTCCATAAGGGACACCTGTAGTTCTGCCCCATACTAATACATTAGTTTTACCTCCGACACCTCTGAATAAAGGACAACCTCTCCATAAGGGACACTTGGTTCTGCCCCATACTAATACCATTAGTTTACCTCCGACACCTCTGAATAAAGGACACCTCTCCATAAGGGACACTTGGTTCTGCCCCATACTAATACATTAGTTTACCTCCGACACCTCTGAATAAAGGACACCTCTCCATAAGGGACACTTGGTTCTGCCCCATACTAATACCATCATTAGTTTACCTCCGACACCTCTGAATAAAGGACACCTCTCCATAAGGGACACCTGTAGTTCTGCCCCATACTAATACCATTAGTTTACCTCCGACACCTCTGAATAAAGGACACCTCTCCATAAGGGACACTTGGTTCTGCCCCATACTAATACCATTAGTTTACCTCCGACACCTCTGAATAAAGGACACCTCTCCATAAGGGACACTTGGTTCTGCCCCATACTAATACATTAGTGTATTATACTACCTCATAATATGGACACCTCTACAGAAAGGTTTACCAAGTATCCTGTATCCATTATAATAGGTTCCAGAGTATGGACACGTATGTATGCACTTATAAGCCACAGAGTCACAAGGAAACATCAACGCTACATTACAGTACACACCAAAATAAGTTCCCACTACCGTACCGTAGTAAGAGCTAGCAACGCCATAGCAACGCTGTACTACGGTGGAAGCCGTAGACCTGCTACGGCGCAGTACACCGTAGTTTACTAAGACCCAGCTACAGTCCTCTACCAAGCAGCGTGGCCCCATGCATCTTTAGCTGTAGCTACGGCCAGGAGATCCACATGGCATTCACACAGAGACAGCCACTGAGTCACGAGGAAACATCAACGCTACATTAGCTACATACATACTGAACAATACACAGCAAAAGTCTCCAAAAAAGCCCAGCTCCTTTGCCCATATTTGCCACACCATTGCGCCAGTATACAAGTTTGCACACTACGCAGGCAGTGATTGATATGAAGTGGTTAAAACACACCACGCACACGTTAGGTTAACTACACATAACAAATGCAAAACTAAAACGCGTGACTTGCAGTGTTCAAACCTGAGCGCAGTTCGTTACACATGGGACGTTTCGGTTACAACTGTATCCGCTGAGCGTACGTCAATTTGTCCTCCGTTAATTAAAGGAATACCTCTGCATAAAGGACAATTTAATAGTCCCAGCTTTTCCTTATTTGTTTCACTAATAAAGGAGTGAAATGGGTGCAAAATAAAGTTAGTTACAATACAATTTCTCAGTGAGTCATTCATTTCGAGGTTCTTGAGAACTAAACTGCACTGATTGTCTTTGTACATGTGTGTCTCAACAACTTGGTAGCGAGGTAGAAAGGCAAGGCAAGGCAAACAAGTCAACTACACCTGAGCTGTCCTGGGTGGGATTCGAACCCACGACACTCTGCAGTCTAGGCGAGCGCTCTACCAACTGAGCTACCAGGGCAACTCAGCTGGTAGGGGTTCGAATCTACAACACAACACAACACAACACAGGCAACCCTGTGTACAATTATGTAGCTAACAGCAGACATGTATACACGTAATGCACACATACATACATACATACTTCTGAAGGTAATTGAAGACCATCTGAAGTACTATAGAAAGAAGGAAGATTATGAAGCGGGAAAAGAACCTATTTCACTTATGAGACTCTCACAGGTATTATATGTACAGTCTATCATTAACATGTTGTACTGTACCTTAGCAAGCCACGGACACATAAATATGCCCAGAGCCTCCATAAGTCCATAAGAATTTATATATGGCTATAATACTAGGCGTTAATATGTTATACATCAATTTATGCTTATTTAAGGAGATACCCATGGCGTCCAAAGGGTTAACTTAATTAACTCTAATGTACAGTACCAACTATAGTAACGCTATATACTAGTGGAAATGCTTACCATTGTATGGGCGAGTGACTACCTATAGCCATGCGTAAGTAGATCCGTTCATCAGTAGGTACACTGACACACACGTACCCCCCCCGGAGAAGAAGACGGAGCGAAGACGACGTGAAGCCACCGTACCCCTCGCTGCGCATGCTCGCCGAGGTTGATCAA
>CASHTH010002220.1:0-27549 GCA_030341885.1 Geodia barretti
ACAACATTTAGGAGAACAACGTTCAACAACTAAGAGCTAAGGTGAACTTGCTGACTGTACTAGATAGTTAACTATTTCGATAGTCGCTCATGTTCGCACAAATATTTATACATGTTCATGTTTTTTTATTTCATGCTTTGTCTGTAGCTATGTGATTAACAGGTATATTCATCTGCAATTGTCTTCTTTCACACAGTGGATTGCCTAGGACGTGTGCAGACGGGTAATAGTGACAGTCGCTCTTCAGCTACTCTGCCATTCCTACTCCTTCTCTCTATCTGTGGGATATCGGTGCTGCTATGTAGTCCTGCTCTTCAACTTGTGTCTGCAGGAGCGAAAGTGAGCCGATGATTTAAAAAGTGATAGGGTCATAGAAACGGACTGGAGGAGACGAATTTATTCATGACTCTGCCAACACACGTTTTGGCGAGAATTTGAAGCAGCAGTGTGGGGAATTTTTTGTGCACGTCACTCTATTTAGATATCAGTGTAGAGCCACTATCAACCTGGATTTATGCATAAATGTTAATAAATGTGTGTGCAGTGCCCTCACGTATTCACTCTCTCACCAGATAGTCTGCATTCATCTATATGACCTGGTAGACTCGCTGTTGCTCGCCCATAATATCATCCTGACTGTGTGCAGATTATGCGCCTGGGAGATCTATTGCTACGGCAGGCTTAGCTAGACATTCTCACTCGTGTCTCATTAAGTGGACCTGTGTCACATTTGACCCTAGTTGCCTCGCAGTAGTGTCAGATAGTTTCAGCAGTCTCACTAATTTTTTACTTACATTATGCATCCTGTTGATTCGCGTGCTCTCTGGAACAAGTCTAAATTACCTGATTGGACTAGGGTCCATCATCTGGCTTCTTGGAGTCATCTTAGCTGCTATACCTCTGACAGGGAGACTGGCAATGCTGCCATGTGCATTGTAAGCACACTACACAGGATCTAGTGTACATCCAATATCAATAATCTTCATGTGACTCTGAGTGTGTGGGTGTGACAAAATCTAAGGGCTAAGTGGACAACTTTTGCGCTTCTATGATTAACCCTCGGCGCGCTGCGCAGCGCGAGGGTACGGTACTTGGTCTGTCGGTCTGTCTGTCTGCCTGTCCGCGCGAGTTCTCGCACTACAGGCTATCGAGTGCCGCCAATTGAGTGCTCACCACCGTGGTGAACAACAGGAAGCTGGATATATCGGACGTGGCGATTTTCTGATCGTAAAGTCGTATTGCCATTCGGTGTGGTACGATCGCTTGCAGTCTCGCACTATTCGTGCTACGAGTGCGTAAGTCAGCACTTGTATGAAATGGTGTAGGGCACGTCGGGTTTCGGAATGAAATCTAACAGAATGTGGTTACTGAGCTGTGTATTATTGGCAGCATGATCAGCCGATAGGAGGGGCATCTATTTGGTGAGGAGCCGTGTTACATGCCTGTGAGCGTTAGGAGCTGTACAATTGGTGTAGATGCTTTAGTATGATGTGGATCCCTCATCCCGCGAAAGCGATTGCCAACGTGTGGGCTCGATCGCGCGAGTTTCTCGCACTACGTGCTACGAGGCGGCCGAGATGAGTAGCACAACGGGGTTGTGACCAACGAGAAGAGTGGATACTGACTGTGGTTTTCGCTTTCCTGAAACGACTGCGTCTCCAGAGATATCGGCGTGAAAACAAATCCTACGGGCGGTCGGTCGCGCACCCTCTCTTGCAGGTCTACATCTAGCGCGCACGCGTCATGTCAATTTTCGCCTCTGGAAGCATGCGCTACTCGCCACGTTGGTTGTGACGATCCACGGGCTTTGATCTCTGTTCTCAATGGACTATACCAACATGCTGATGCCAAGGGTATGTCCGCATGTGCACATAATAGTTCAGGCTGCGAAGGCAGTTTGTGGATGCAGCCAGACCTTCCCATGTATACATAAAAACGTCTGGCGAGAGCATGTGAAACACAGAAATGAGCGGTTAGATTGAATAAAGCAATATGGTGAGAGCCTCTGAAACACCTGAGCCATTGCTGCTAACGAACCGCTAATGCCACTTACGCTGTGTACAGCGAGGGACTCGTGTTAAACACGCGGGGATTTGCAATTATTTTCCTACGCTTAAGTTTGTTTTTGGCAAATTCTTCTCTCTCACTAAATTTTTCCTGCCCTCCACTTATCTGAACTGTGGCAGGAAGAATGCTTCGCGCACTTTGCATGTGAATCTTCTGTTTAAGTGACATAGTGGGTTTCTTCTCAGTTATACCCTCACTTGAAGAACAAGTTTTTCATATTTTATAATGACAGTGTTTAGTGACACATAGCCTGTTTTCTCCCTGATCAAACAAAGTGTGACCCTTTGTCTCTTCTTGCAGCTACTTGATGCTTCACTAGTATTGGATTCTCTCTCACCAATGGCACAATTGCTATGAAGGGTCATCCGGATATGGTACATGACACAATCGCCCAACTAACAAAAGCTATTAAATAAGTAAGAAACCCAAATAAGAGAAAGTAATTAAAACAAAATAAAGCACTATAAAAAGTCACTTAAAAATACACAGTTAATTCCAAGAACAACCCTTAACTCCAAAATTACCAATATTAAAAAAAAACCCCTCACTTAAACTTATTTCTAATTCGCTTCCAACACTAACCACTGTACGTCCCTTGGCTTCACCCTTCCCAGTCTTCTTTCATATCCACCCTTGAACTTCCAACCTTCCCGCTGACCTCTTCTCCTTCCCTTTTATTTTCACCAAACACGAGTATTATTGTATTTTCACACATTTATTTTTTCTCAAATTATGGCATTTCCACAGCCATACGCGATGTGCACATTTTTGTGGCCATAATGATCTTGGTAGGACTGGACACAATATCATAATAGGTTGTAATCCTTTCGATTGGTGTGACTGAAGGACAGCTGGAGATGACTCTTACTCCAACAGAGAAAATCCCATTGAGCTCATGGGGTATGTTCCTTGCAGTTGACATCCAGAAATAAGCATTTTGTGAGGATGATGAATCATTCACGATGATCGCACCTGGTGAATGTGTTTGTTATGGTATTGGATGTACAGTCAGATGATGTATGTATATACAACAGGGTCTAAAAGGCCATCTCTATCATGTACACGTTAATGGAGCCCCTTTTGTGTGAAGCTGGGCATTGGGATGAAGCTTCCCTGCTCCCCTCACTAGAGAAAGCCCGCCCTTAACTTTACCGCATGTGGAATAATATTGCACATTAGCATGTTGGGTTCCTTAACAGCACCTAATGTGCACCTAAATATACCATTAAGTGCCGTTAGGTGTCCCCAAAATAAGTATTTGGAGCCCAGCACCAACAACAGCAACCACATCGTCATTTTGTGCTCTTTGCAAATTGAGTAAAGACTTTACACAACCATTCTTATCTTTGTCACAGCCAACCAAACAAGATTACTGAAAACTATTTTCTACGTCTGCTCTGGCCCTGGCCACGAGTTCTCTTTCCACTCTCATGGTGGCAAAGCCTTTTCTCTCCTGTGTGATGGCACTGGTGTTCTCACTCAGGACGAGAAAGATGAAAGACGATGGTCAAGACGACTTCAGTTTATCGCAGGCCTCAGTGTACGTCATGAAATGGTGTCCGTGGTGATTATCGTCTCAACATATCTCTGTTGGTGTTCCTCACACACGACTCGTAGTTCTGCTCTGCCTCTTCCACCTTTTCGGCAACATAGCCGTCCTCTGCTTGATTTCATACCAAAGGTTAGCCTCTCCGTATCTATTTTAGTGTTACATTGCATTGTGTAGCAAAACAGTAAAATGAACAGGGTTTTGTTGTTGGTAAAGTAAACGTGTAAGTGCTGGCACACCACGCTAACTCACATAGCAATGCACATTTCGCTCCCAATGTCACTCTTGGTATATATACAGAAAAAAATAATTTAGAGGAACAAAGGAGTGAAAGGAGTGCACTAAGCATTAATTATTGTGAAGGAGAAAAGGGAAAGAGGTCTAGCTACAAAAATCCCAGCGGGCAATGTGTTGGTAAAAATGTCATGTTCGATGGTGCATATGCATTGATGTCATTTGTAATATCCAGCCACTGACAGTCCAGAGCTTCCATAAGTCCATAAGAATATATATATATACATAATTGTATAATACTAGACACTAATACTTCATCAATTTCTGCTAATTTAAGTAGATAGCTAAAATAGTAATTACTTGTAACAAGTCATGTGTATTATTACCGTGGCAGATGGTGGCGATCTATAGAGATCCCAAAGGGGAGAATGTGGTGGTGACCGGGTCAGGGATGGTGGTAGGGGCTCCTCGTCAGTACACTGTCACCACCCAGGATGAGAGAGAACTGGAGGGACTGAGGCAGAGGCTGAAACATCTCCAAGACACAGTCAAACACTACGGGAGTGAGGTAAGGATTCCACGGAGCTCCTCTGAGTAAAAAGTGCATAAGTGCATCCCACCTAGGCCAGCTCATATGGACAAAAGAACTGTCTTGGGTGTAGCTAATTCGTTGCTTCTCCTTTGCTTTCTTACCTCGTATGTAGCATTATGCAATTGAATTCTGACTAAATAGCTACCTTATAGCTACCACTAGTACACTATACCATTTGTGACAAATACCTTTGTGAATAATTTACATGATTTGTGACAAAAGAGCTAGGCTTTGTGATAATACATTCAGTTTTCTATGCATGAAGTTTGCAAAAGTTCTTGGTAAGGCTCGAAGACACCACCAACCACAGCATCATAACAATAACAGTGTTAACAATTATAGCTTCCCAGCATTATTATTACAATCTGCGCTTGCTACACAATTATAATGCCCATGGCCTCCATGTGAGCAGGAGGATGAGGAGGAGGATGAGGAGGAGTCTAACCGGGAGGTGGTGGGAGGTGGGAGGACAGCTGATGCCCACTCCACTGATGACATGGGGACTGACCTCCGCTCAACCTCAACCTCTCACATCTCACGCTCCTTCGTCACTGACTGATCTGGAACTGGAATTGTATTACATCGTTAAATATTTCATACCTAGCTATTATACTAACCTGCAGCAAGAGATTTTGTTATGCCCAAAATATTTGCCTCTGCGGGCCCCTTCCACATACACCTTTGGTTTACGCATGCGCGCGCACTTTCGACTCCGCCTCACTCGCAAACCACGGATGGCACGAAAGCGGCTGAAGCCGAGTAAACTGGAGATGGAGCTGGAGGACCTGGCAGTCCCAGAGAGGAAGGCAAGTCTGGAGCAGTACTCTACACCTCCCCATATCGCCGCACACCTCCTGTGGGAAATCTCCCAGCACTGCGGCAGCATCCGAGACGAGTTCGTCTTGGATCTCGGCTGCGGGAACGGGATACTAGGGCTAGGGTGCCTTCTACTGGGGGCAAAGTTCGTGGTGGGGGTCGACATTGATCACTCTATGATTGAATCAGCTCGAAAAAATGCCGCGGGTCTCGGGTTCACTGAAGGAAATATCTATTTTGTGAACCAAGACGTACGAGAGTTTGATGTAGGGACATCGGATATTCCTGGCCTTGTTGGATGCCAAGTGGACGCTGTAGTTATGAATCCACCGTTTGGAACTATGAAGGATTCGACTGGGATTGATGCTGTCTTTGTGTGTAAGGCACTGGAGAGTGCTAAGATAGTTTACTCTATGCACAAGAGCTCGACGCGGGAGTTCTGGAAGAAGAAAGCAGTAGAACTTGGTGTCCAGGTGAATGTGCTGACAGAGGTGAAGTTCAATATAGAGCAAACATTCCGGTTTCACAAGTACAAGAGTGTGGATATACAAGTTGATTTGATACAGTTTCGTAAATTATAGTTGCTGGATATTATCATTGCACGTGCACCCAGAGAGAACGCCACCTTTATGTCACATGATATTTTAAACCTATAGCAATCTGATTGGGTTACCCATTTCCCGAACATGCTGACTCACGAATTTCTTGGATGTGCCGAGTCATTTCTTTTTTGCTGACTCAGCACATCCAAGACTCAGCATGTTTGGAAAACAGGGTAACCCAATCAGATTGCTAGGTTTAAAAATATCATGACATACAGGTGGCTCTGGGCACACGTGCAATGATCGAGAACCAGACAGATGACTCTTGCGCCATGTTACACAATTTCTGTGCACATGCTGATTCAGCACAACCGAAATCTCTTATGTTATGTATCAGACCATCTTTCGCGAGTGAGCACGTGAGGGTCTGTGCACGAGACTATTAATGAGCGAGCTTAGTATTATTTCTTAATGTATCCTATCTACACACTGAAAGTTAGTGTGTCATTAGCCACAGTGTAGAGCAGAAGAGAGAGCCCTGTTCAATGTGCCACTGCCTTCCTCATTTCACTCAAGCGGGGACTCTTTCTGAGCCCTGAGTGCACATTTATATCAAACTACATCATGCAACCCTTATCTGCTTCACTGAGAATTCTGTCTGTATAATTATTACTGATTTCACCCTCAATGTGTTGATCTAACGACGTGGTCACCATAATCTTACTAGAGTCTCAGTGGGATTCTTCGCACCTAGCATGTTATGCTGTCAGAGAAAGCGCATTATTTACCGTGGTACTAAGGAAGAGCTATAATATACACTGCATGGGTGGCGAAGTTCGCACGACACAACACCACTGACACCATTAGCAATGCTTACCCTCAGTGCACAAGCATGCACGGTGGCTGGGCAACACGTTTCTAGTTTAAACACACCCTCCTCCGTTCTGAGATATTATGCCTGTGCCCTGCACATCATTTTTACATAGCTATTGAATATTTTCACGACACATCACAGTCGTTTCAGGTGAGTGGCACTGAAGCTCGTTTGTATCGTAGGATGACTAGCATGTAGTGCAAGAATAGCCGAAAGCAACCGCCAGCAGCATTATTTCACCTCTAGCCCAGTTGTTTAACCTCTCCCTTGCAACGGGAAAGTTCCCAGAAATGGAGGCGTGGAAGATAGCAAGTATTGTCCCAATTCCAAAGTCAGGGGATAAAGGTCACCCATCTAACTACAAGCCCATCTAACTCTTGAGCATTGTTAGTGAACTTTCGGAGAAAATTGTGTACAATATTCTCCGGCATCATCTAGCTACTTGAACATCCGATCGTCAATGGGGTTTTCAAAGGGGGAAATCAACCACTACTGCTCTAACTCTCAGCAACTCATGCATGACTGGTTATCTCTTCTTGACAGGCAATGTGATGTTGTCTGTGTATTCTATTGTTCCACACAAAAATTAATGCAATAATTGTCTCTAATGGTTATGTAGCTATCTCGAAAACTGTATGTTTTAGTGACGGTGAGCACTCAACATCTACTCTAGTTCGTTCCAGCATTCCATAAGGCTCAGTTCTGGGACCATTATTTTCCTCTTGTACATCAACCATCTATCTAAATACACATACTTGGGTGTTGATTAAAGAAGATGTGCGAGTATTCAAAGGTGCTGTATTGTTGGATGGGGAATGGTCCGAGGCATTTGATGTTGAACGAGGGGTAGCTCCGGGATGTAGCTTATAATCTCCAATTTAGTTTTCCGTATTTATCAATGGGTTGTTGAGGGAGGTAGAGCAAGCTGAGATTGGGATCGATTTAAGTAGTGGTGGGAGACTTGGAGGACTTTTGTTTGCAGATGACTTCGTTGGTGTTAGTGAGTCTAAGGATCAGTTACAGACGCTTATAGATGTGGTGCATGCCTACTGTCGAAAATGGAGGCTAAAGTAAGAGTGCAGTGATGGTGTTCGCTAGGGAGTCAGTGGATGGTGGGGGAGTATGTTTTGCCTAGAGTATGTAAATACACATACTTGGGTGTTGATTTTACTAAAACTGGTGCATGGGATGTGCATATCAAGAATGTGTTAGACAATGGTAAAAGGAAGGTTACTCAGTTGCATAGTGTAATTAGTAATAGGGATATTGATTTGAGTGCTCGCAGGTTGTTGTTGCTGGCGGTGGTTAGGCCATCTTTAGAGTATGGAGGCACAAATTATTGTATCATAGGATTACTAACGACTCTTGGACTATTTTAAGGCTTTATATACGGATCTAGTTTGCCCGCATGTTGAATAAAAAGCACAGGTGTGGAATCCGTACCTGGAGAAGGACGTCAATGTTTAGAGAAGGTACAACTATTCATTTGCATTACGAATGTGTGCAAAGACTACCATGCGACATAGCTATGGACTTCCTAATAATAGATATATTTGGTGTACCATCACGTATTTGTCATTATGACATTTTTATTGTATTGTGAACGGACTGTAATAGTGAATTTTCCACAGCAGAACATTTTACACCCAACCATAATAATGCATGCCATATCAACTCGGAATTTCAAACCTCATTCTTTTAAAGTTGCTTTCTCTCGCTGTAATGCCTTCAAATTATCTTTATTCTGAACTGCCATCCGACTAGTAGCTATATGCATGTAGCTATGCCTCTCGAAGCTCATACCTCTGATCATTTACTACAGGTCAAACAGCACATATCTTGCATTTTTTCTGTCCCATTTTATGTTATGTAGTTATGTGGTGCACTTCCATAAATTAGCTACTGGCAACTGCTATAATATTGTGTACCCTGTATCATTATGCAGGATTTTAGCTGCAGACAAGCAGACACAGACCAATAACGGTAACCCTCGCTAAGCGACTGCTGTATCAAAAAGTTGCCGACACTTTTTTCGAAGGGTTCGTGTGTTTAATTAAGTATACCCGAACACTAGCTCTGATGGCAGCGAACCCCTGGGAATATAATTATAGTTGGCAACTTCGGCTGCGCGGGCACATTACGTCATTTCCGAGTGTTGTGCACAAGACGGCAGCGTCGCCACACCCGAGCACTTCCGGAGGCCGGCGATAGTCCCCGAACTGCTGTGCAACGACCACGCTGCTACTACAGGTATGGACAGCGTCATTGAGTTTTCATACCACAACATTGAGCTGTACAAGTCCCAGAGTCTCGGTAGTGGATCGTATGGAGGGGTGTGTAAAGCCAGATGTGATGGGCTGCTGTGTGCTGCCAAGATCATGCACCCCACCCTCTTCGATTTACACGACCCTGGGTCTGCTTCCTACCTTGCAAAATTTCAAGAAGAATGCCGCTTGCTCAGCCTAGCTAGGCACCCCAATGTAGTCCAGTACCTGGCTACTGACTATGATCCTGACACACGACTGCCTGTTCTCCTCATGGAACTTTGTGACGAAAGTCTCACAGCATTCCTGGAGCGATCCCCAGGGCCACTGTCCTACCACATTCAGGTGAACATCGTCTACGACATAGCACTGGCTCTGGTCTACCTACACTGCAATGGTGTCATCCACAGAGACCTAACAGGAAACAATATCCTTATGATTGCTGGTCCTAGAGCCAAGATCACTGATTTTGGCATGTCTAAGCTAGCGACGGTCAATCCTCGCATGACAGCCTTGACCCTGTGCCCAGGTAATGTCCTGTACATGTCACCCGAAGCCCTCGATGAAGCTAAGTCCTACACAGCTAAGCTCGACATGTTTTCTTTTGGCGTTATTACCATCCAAATGCTGACAAGGCAGTTCCCAAATCCAACTGATCGCTTTCGTCTACTTCGTGTCCCAGGAGTCAATCAGGAAGTTCGCGTTCTTGTTCCTGACGCGGAACGTCGCAAGGATCACTTGGAGTCGATTCCACAAACTAACCCTCTGAAGCATATAGCAGTGATATCAATAGAGAAAGAAGAAAGTAAGCGCCCGTCGGCAATCGAGCTGAGTGAGAGGTTAGCTGAGCTGAAACAATCTTCTCGGTATACAGAGAGTGTTCGTAGGGCACAAAACCTCAGTTATCCACACGAGCAACAGCAAAACCAGCCTCCCTCAACCAATGATGGACCAACAAATGGGACACCAGAGGAGAAGTTGATGAAACTTGGAGCAGTTGTAGAAAAGCAGAAGAGTGAAATTAGGGTGAAAGATGAGGCTATAGAGAAGACAGAAGAGGAATTAGATAGACAAACACTTGCCATCGAGCTGAAAGAGAAAGAGCTACATTGCACAGAGGAAAAACTCCAGGTGTCCAAAAAGCTGGTGTTCGAGTTACGTCAAAACCAGGAAAGAATGGAAAAATGCCTTCAGGAGAAAGACAACAAAATTGCAGACTTTCAGAAGTTGCTTTCGGAGCACAAGAGAGAAATACCCAAGTCAACCATTGGGATAGCTATAGAGCAACCTCAACAGCCGCCACCTGATACACCACAGGCAACGCCACTGAAGGAGATCAGGGAAATGTCATGGAGGGAAGGGAAGAGAGCACCTGAGAAAATGCATAGGGGAGCAGCAGCCGTGAAAGGGAACTCTGTTTACATAGCTCCAGTCAACTCACACATAATCTACCACTACCAGTATATGGAAGGAGATGAGAAGTGGTTTTGCCTAGCCAGCAGTCCAAACAAAAACGTTGGTCTTGCAATGATAGAAGGTCTCGTTACAACTATTGGTGGAGTACGGGGTTCTAGTGTCACCAGGAGCCTGCTGAGTCTCACCAGAGAAGGAAAGTGGTTCGAAGTGTTCCAACCGATGCCCACACCGCGAACCAGTCCAGCCTGCATCACCAGCGACAAAACTCTGGTCGTTGCCGGAGGAGACGATTTGAACACTGTTGAGGTTATGAAAATGAGCACCCAGCAGTGGATCACTGTGTCCTCTTTGCCTCAGCAATACTCTCTGCTCTCCGGCACTCTCTGTGGAGACACACTATACCTTGCCGGAGGAATTGCTAATGATATGGACGACAGCAAAACCTCGTCCAAATCTGTTTTAGCATGCACCCTTTCCAACCTCGAGCCACCCGGCACACTGTTTGCCACTGTGCGAAAGGCCTTCACTCGAAATCGCGATGTGTGGAGGGAGATTAGTGGGCTCCCAGTGGCTCACTCAACTCTAGTCTCGTTTCGTAGTCAGCTCCTGGCCGTTGGCGGGTGGGACGACTTTACCAACCCCACAGCCAATGTGTACAGGTACGACTCTCGTGTCGACTCGTGGAGTGTTGTTAGCAGGATGAGGAGAGAGCGCTCATTTTGCCATGCCGCTGTAGTTTCTCAAGACACACTTATTGTGGTGGGGGGATATGAAGGGAGAACAATGACTAATACTGATACTACTGAGGTACTACACTGATTTACTACTTACTCCATTGTCACATTCCTACAGACATTCTTTTCATGTTTGAAATGTATATACCTCCCATGACTTTTTTCTGCCCATACTCAGTTGTACAAACCTGTCATTAATGGGTCACCAATGCTATATATGCACAACCTGGTACCTCAATAATTTATACAAATTACACAAATGATTTTCCCCCGTTTCTGTCACCAGTCAAACTGTATGTCCCTTTATCCTGTTCTTTTTGAGTAAAGGAGCTAGCTGGCCTGCTCTAGCCTAGTGTACTGCACACATAACGGTTGTCTTCTGTGCATGCAAGCATCAAACCTCCCCACAACACATCTGCTAGCTAACCAGAGGTGGCTGCAAGTATGCTCCTTGTCTGGGTACAGACGCTCTAATGTCCTGATATTATTATAGTACAACCACTTCTGCAAAACATATAAATCGCAGAAGGCTACATGCATTGCTTGTTAACAACGACCATCTTACAGGCTCCTGTGGTCTCAGTTAGCTAGCCAAAGCCTGTAGCCACCATATTATAGTCCAACAGCAATGCTTGCAGGTCCCTGTAGTGTCAATTGTTTACATAGCTAGATGAGTGTGTCCCTAACTTGGGTTATGACATTCCTACATTCTTCCTTATACTATATACAGTGCATAGTGTTTTCCAGTCTTTGCTGGCAAAACTCTCATGCAGGCAGGGCTTAGCCCGTAAAGCTTTCGTGCTGGCTGGTTTGTAGGTGTTGTATACCTAGCCTCAGCAGATTGTTGTTAAGATACTACGTCTCTGCAATAAATTTATCATGCCTACAGTGATTATTTCCATTTAATCTACACAATGCTCTATGCCATAATAGGGAA
Organism: Geodia barretti; assembly: GCA_030341885.1. Taxonomy (NCBI): domain Eukaryota; kingdom Metazoa; phylum Porifera; class Demospongiae; order Tetractinellida; family Geodiidae; genus Geodia; species Geodia barretti. Next base: position 12,026 of record CASHTH010002220.1, read on the forward strand.
TGTGTGGTGTCCTTGACCACTGCTTGACCAGGAGCTTGTACGTGAGTAGTTGATAGTGCTTTATCAACTGAAGCCAGGAATCTGCAACCCAATACACTACATGAAGAGCAATCATGTTTGTGTGATGCCTTTGGGCCAGTGTGATGTCACACCACTGGGTATGACTTGCTAGGTCTTCAAAACACACTAGCAATAGTCTACAGGCCCATATGTTGCTATAGAAAAGCCCACAGACTTTATACGTCCCTTCAGTTCTCCACCCGAGAAATCGCTCATACGCGATTTCGCAACTTTCATATCATCATATTCTTCGTCTTCTTCTTCAGTAAACCCGCTATCCGCTTACGTGAAGCAGTTGAAGTGCTGATATTTTAATTGCACTGAAGTGCTAACCCTTAGCGAACTGCGCATGCGCGGTACCGCCATGGCTGGGCTATTAGTATACGTTACTCATCGCCATATAAATCACAGGAGGCTTGACAGTCATCATCTTACAGGCTCCTGTGGTCTCGCCAAAGCCTGAAATGTGCTGCATCCACCCATATAGTATATATATACAAAACTCCAACAGCAGATTCCTGTGGCGGCAATTGCTGTTTACATAGCTACATGTGTATGTGGGTTGTGAGGTTCTTACATTCTAAAGTGCCTCCAGAAGCTCAATTTGTTGAGGATGATTCACCCGCCTTACACTTTCAATGTAGGCATCTAGATATGGGCGTATATATATAAGCGTTCTCATACTTTTGTCTTGCAAGCGGTACCACAGAAGTTATTCTGCACCACAGCACGTCGTGCTAAGCCGGCCAGCGCGCGCATGTGCAAATGCGCTAGGGGCTGCGCATAATCTGCCTGCAGAATTGGGAAAAATAGCGGCGAGCATATGCGCACGCGCATATTTTTGCCTCGCGCCTGACAGCCAATGCGCGTAAACATTCCGACTGAGGCCGCTCGTGCGCGCGCTCTACTGACTGCGCGCGAAGCCAGACTTCCTACGAATTCCTCTGATTACTTGCCTCTGTCCGACCATATGCAGCTGCTCCACCCCCTCTCCCGCCAGGCTGAACTGGAAAGCCGCATATGAAGACGGATCCATCACTGCCTATGCTGCCGCTGTGGACGAAGTTATCATACCTCTATTGGGGAAAACCTACAACTCACCATCTGAGGTCGGTAGGGAACTAAGCTTTGTCTCCAGTCACTTATCCGTGGTAGCTTCTTCCCTGATAGCTACCACGTGTGAAAACAAGGCCTAGGAATAAGAAACACTTCTCAAGTAACCCACAGTTGAGGGAGCTAAGCTCCAAGTGTAAAGCAGCCTGGAGAAAGTGGTGTGACGCAGGCTGACCGAGGGTAGGCCCTGAGTACGAGGAAAAGAAAAAAAACTCAAGAGATTGACTCGCCAGCGTGCAGATAAATACCAGGCCACTCTGGAGCGACACTCCTTGGAGAAACGTGAGAAGCAATTTAGGTCTACAGATCCAAGACGATTTAGAACACCGTCAAAGAAGGTCTCCCTTGGTGAGCGTCTAATGTACAATAGAGAAGATATTTCTGACCCTCCCTCTGTCAACAACCGCTGGGCTCAGCATTTCACCGATGTGCAAGATCAGAATCAAACTCCAATGTTTCCGATGCAGTTAGACAAGCTACACTGCCTCTGGAAAGGTAGAGCAAAAGACCCCCTGGCCTGAGCTGTGACAGTTACAGGGGCATTTCCATTACCTCTGCCATCATGAAGCTCTTCGAGTACATTTTACCTGAGAGAAATATGCCAGTGATGCAGGAAAATGGCCCTCTGTACATACTGGCCCAAATGGCCTATAGAAAGAATATCTCATGCCAAGACGCTATCTTTGTCTCCATGGAAGCAATTCGAAGTATTCTCCGCGATGGAAACTCGGCCTACCTATCTCTCTATGATCTGGAGAAGGCTTGTGACTCGATAGAACACCCCATTCTTCTGCGTTCCCTGTTCCATGCCGGTGTGAATGCGAAACCTTGGAGACTCGTCAGGGACTGGTATATACAGCATTCTCTCTGTAGTAGCCAGGACTGGGTCAACTACGTCAACATCTATTCCCATACTCCGTGGCGTGCAGCAAGGTTTGGTTCTGTCACCTTGTACCTTCTTTTTAGTCATCATGGATGAGCTTCTTCAACGACTGAGTACAAAAGGCTTCTTGTGCATCAAACTGTCATCTGTACCTAGGCAGAGCTGCCCATGCAATGTATGGGCATGGGCAGCACCTACCAGTGGCAAAGCCTTGAGGGGATGAATCTCATTAGTTCAGAACCACAAGCGCTGCGCTCCTGGCAGCCTTTATAAACTCGTGATGCCAGAGAGAGAAGTTAGGGTATGCTCTGCTGATGAGGGCCAACAAGCCCGAAACAGCTGTCCAGAGCTCCCTTCTTTTTTCTATGGTCTCATATCTCCATGCTGACGATGTGAGAGCCATCAACATCTGTTGCTGAGGCCCAGGGTGTCATTGTCTCTGACTTTTCATCTGAGCAATAGGGCTAAGACATAAATTGTCAAAGTTTCCAACATCACCCAGTCTAGATCTATTCCCGAACATCTTTCACTCATCGACTCCAATGTCCCTACAATACCCCTGGCTAATTGCCTAGGTTTTCTGTGGTCTAGTACACTATCAGCAAAACCTGGCATTGAACACAGCATCTACAAAGCAAAAAGCAAGGAAGAAATTTGTCGCTCTTGGCTCATCTGGTTGCTTTCTGGGATACTCTAACCCTCTTTCAGCAAGGGAGATAGTTGAGTCTTGTGTCAGCCCCACCTTGCTGTACAGCGCAGACTTTAGGTACGAACTCCTTCGTACCAGCGAGAATAACGCGGACAGGCTAGAAGTCATATACCACCTCCACCATCAGGTTGCACAGTTTCATACCTGAAGAGTGTAACTGGGCAGACCAAGGTGTATGTGAGACCACTGTAAAGGGACCTAGCTGAATCTCCCGCTGCAGAGGAATAGACGGTAAGGGTTTACGCCTCTCTTTGCACTGTCACATTTATTTTAGTGCTATTCATTGTGTTCGTTTAGTATTGTGTGTTCAGAAATGTAAGAATGCTAATGGGGGGTCTCGATAGCTCATGGTGGATCAGGCTACCCTTACTTCACTCCTTCAACGTTCTCGTTATTTCTGGTGTGGATACCTGCTCTTTAGTTCGGGATGAGATATACACCAGATCCCGAAGTTGAGGAGGCTTTACAGAAGGTAATTAACATGACTGAAATGAGGAGTGTGACAATAAATGTAGTATTGGTTTCAGATCACATCTGTGAGAGATGATGACAACAAGCTACAGGTTGTAGCACAGAGCCAATTTGATATGTTGCTTGCTTGTGGCTACACAAAACCGATTGTGCATTTGACACACAAGGATATTCCTGGGACTCCACACAACCATTTTGAAGGTATATATTCTTTCATGAGTGTCTCACTCTTTCAGAACATAGTAAAGGGTCTACAGGACTCCAGAGTTCTTGAAGGGATACGCAAGTTTCCAGATTTCCCCCGTCCTCTCTTTGTGTTTAAAGACCAAGAAAGGCTAACTGCAGGTATCATTAACCCTCGATGCGCATGCACAGCGTGGGTTACAGTATATACTTGGTTTGTGTGTCTGTGTGTGTGTCTGCTACCACATTTTCTGCCACTAGGCGCAACGAAACAGCCAATACGCTATGCAGTTCGGTGCTACATAGGCTTGTTTTAAACTGGTGATTTTCGTAAAAATACTGAAATCGAAAGTTATGGCGTGAGAAGGAAGTGAACAAGCCAATATGCATATTACCACAGGCTTACCTCGACAAGATGTACTTGCTTGCTTGGAGGCCCAAGAAGTCTCAACGAAGGGTGTATATCGATTCCCGCATGCTGTAGCTAGCCCGTGTTAGACTCTCCGCGAGCTATATACTAGCGGAAGACGAGTAAACGCAAAAGTACTACGGCCCAGCCCAGCGGTATCGCGCAGTTCGCTGAGGGTGGTGCTTTTCATCATTAAATGATGTGCATGGCAGTGGATAATGTGCTGTGTAGAGAAGGTGATGCAAAAAGTAGTGGTTCTTCTGATCATGTAGCTAATCATGTAAGGAGCAAGGCACATGCATAGATTTCTGTGATTTTTTTGATGAGTTGGAAGGTAATCTATGATATGAGCACTCTGAACTTCAATATTCTACTAACGTTTTTTCCCGACGGCATCGACTACATTGTACAAGTCTTTACTGATGTATGCTCTTTTTAACCACAGAGGTTTCGGACTCTTTTTATTCTTTGGACTGTTTTGTTATACATATGTAATGCACTTACATCGGGATTTCCGTTTGCTTTGGTGACTATTAATGCATTCACTTCAGATTTCCGCTTTGATAACGACCTCTGGTAAACGTCTGCATGCGCATATATAGGAAGATGATTGGATGTTCATGAACTGAACATTGCCACTTGTAAATACTATGACACAGACACTGATAGCATGCTGGAACAACACCTGACCCAACCTTCACACATGAAACTGAGGCCCGCTACAGCCCACCCAGCGAGGTGGTTATTGCGCATGCGCAAGGAAAGTAAGGCCGAGGCAGCCGAGACTGTCAAGTCCGCCGCCACCACCTTCTTCGGATAAATTCCAGCCAACCTCTGCCGCCATACAGAGAAATATCCTGCTTACTTGTGAAGCGTTGGTGAGTTAATCTAGCTACGCAAACAAACAGTGGCGGTGGCGGATTATAAGACGATAGAAAAAAGGGGCGTTGCCTTTTTATAACGATGAACGAAGCATCATCCAGCCAGCCTATAGTGCAACAATGCATAAACCTCCAAAATTTTGTTTGTATCAAAACAATTTTTGGAAGGAGATATTTTTATGCTGTTTTTTGCATTGAACGACGCTTTCCATGATGTTTGCAATGGTACATTTTTATGTCCATGGGACCTATGGGTAGCTGGCTTTCATTGTACCCGCCGATTTGTAGCGCTTCCAAGGCTGTAATGTAAAATCTTTACCGTTACGTGACGTCACCAACGTATTGCCGCGTGTTTGCCGCGAAAGTGAGAGAGAAGGCGTCTTCGGTTGTTTTCGAGTCTTTTAAGATACCACCGAGATCTGCTAAGAAGAGACAGCGAGAGTTGAGCCTTGAGAAGGTAAGGGAAGAGAAAAGAAGGCGTTCCGCGGGCGAGAGTTCGACGGAGGTCGCTGAGTCGGGCGCGGACTCGCATGAAGACGATGTTAACGGTATGGCAGACCTCCTAGACGTCAGTATTCATGAATTGGAGACGGATAATAAAGATATAGACCCCTCCTTTGACCTAGATATAAGCATGAAGTCGGACAGTGATCATATGACCGAGCGCTTTGGATATCACACCTCGACCGAGATGATTTAGTGTCTGTGGGAATTTTTCTTTTTTATTTCTCAATGCTATTGTACTTTTTCCATATTTTTTTCTGTAGCAAATGTAGCCTTATGTATTACCTCTCTCTAGGAAAATTTCTATGAATTTTTGTAATACCCTGTGAAAGTACATAGTTATCCAGATAATCATGTCATAAATCGAAAATAATTCATGAAATATTCTACGGAAGAAATAAAACAAACGTTGTCTGATAGGTTAGTAGAGCACATTGAGAGCTTTAGAATGATACCCATTTTGTCCATGTAGGGTGCATTATGAAAATCTACATAGTACTAACAGGAAAATTACATATTCATGTTTGTTTATGATTATGTAATGGTAACCATGGCAACCGTTTCATTTTCATTACTTCTTGATGTCTTGACCATTGTGTTAAGGTTTGTTATTAGTAGAGCAAACAGAAGAGAAGTTATATGCAAAAATAAGATTTCCCAATTATTGGAAGTACATGCATTGTTGCACTATACACTTAAAGATTTGCAGGAAGCCCTTTGTTCAATTAGTACAAAATATAAGCTTCTCGGGATACAAATTGGGGTAGAAAAGAGCGAAATAGATGAAATTGAGGCCAAATACAGTTCCCCAAAGGAACGATTGTGCGAAGTTTTAGACGTCCGTCTAAAACAGCTACCTCCTCTCACATGGAATGATATCGATAAAGCACTTAGATCAAAAACGATAGGTGAACAAAAACTCGCGAATGAAATTCTGGGAGAAAGTGTTGATAAAAACAAGCCAAGAAAAAGGAAGCAAGATCTTCCGAGCGATAAAGATAAGAAAATCCGAAAGTTAGAAGTTATTGAGAAGTTGTCTTTATAGTAAAAGGATATGAAGAAGAGCCGCAATTAGATATGGAGAGAGAAAAAGGCTCTCCGAGAAATGAAGATCCCACTACATTAATGATGGATGAATCATCCTATGAAGAGCTAACAACTGTTTTCAAAAGCTTTTTTGGAAAGCTATGCTTAGAAATTGTTGACCCAGTACACATTGCCGCTCTGATGCTGAAGAAGAAGCTTATATCTGATTCAATAATCCAAGATATGCTGCAATGTTCTGAATCCCAAGTAGCTAAGACAGTTGCTTTAATGCTTGGTTTACTTAGGAAAGTACAGTCACACCCGGAGTGTATTGTTGTTTTTATTGAAGTGTTATCAGAATGCAGAGGCATGCAGATTATTTGCTATGAAATGCTGAGAGAAGCAGGTAAGGAATATGTTTTAAATAAACCCATAATAATACTAGGTTTGTTTTTGTGTATAATAGGAATAGTGTGTCCCAGTGTAATCCTGAAAGGTCAACTCTATACCAAAGGTTAGTCTAATGATTATGGATAAAAGCATGAATATTTCAGCACCTGATTCTATTTTAATGCAGTAAGCACAAACGAAATTATTCAAGTAGCATCCAATAAATCAGAAGTTTCACCAACACAAGCTACATCTGTAAGTTCACACTGTGATATTATGTCAAAACACAATTTGTCTCCAGTTCTACAAAAATATAAAGATTATTTATCATCGTATTACAAAGCTAGAGGTCTTGCTGCTGCTGACAAGTACCTCCCTGCTTTGAAAATTCCCTACATTAATCTTGCTATTGTCACAAGTGAATCCTATAATCCGCAACAGAGGGATGAGTTTACTGAACAAACACTACAGGGAGGGGTTGACCAAATTCTTTACATTAAACAACCAGTTGTTATTGAGGATTTAATGAAACCAGTGAAAAGAAAACCTGTTAAATTTGTTTTAGTAGAAGGTGCACCTGGAATTGGTAAAAGCGCCTTTGCTTGGGAGATGTGTAGGAAGTGGGAAAATATTCATAGCCTACGAGCTTATCAGTTGGTCGTGCTCCTGAAGTTACGGGAACCATGGGTATTAAATGCGGCTTCGTTGTCAGATTTGTTCAGAGTTCCTTTCAAACCTATACGTAGTAAGAGTGCTGCTGAAGAACTTTCTGATTCACAAGGAAAGAACCTTTTGCTTGTATTGGATGGCTTTGATGAGGTCTCTTAAAATATTGAAAGCTCCATTATAAAAAGCATTCTCTCCAAGGAACTTCTGCCTGAGTCCACAATCGTTCTAACCACTAGGCCATCAGCACATTCATTACTCTTTAGTGTTGCCGAGCCAAATGTTGATAAGCATGTTGAAATTGTTGGGTTCACTGAGGTTGACAGGGTGAGATACATCACCGAGATCTTTTCTGAAGAAACAGAAATTATGGTGAATTTCCTAGAATATATGTTGGTCGTTCCTCACATTATGTCCATGATGTACATTCCCCTCAATGCCGCCATTATAGCAAAAGTCTATCATGAGTCACGAACCAGCTGTTCAAACAGTAATAATAATATATTGATACCAAGAACCAGAACTCAATTGTTTAAAGCACTTGTTCATTCTCTTCTTGTCAGACACACTGGGAGTGATGCTTCATGCATGCTTCCCGAAGGTCTTAATGACAAAGATTTGGAAAGGTTTAAGGTTCTTGCTAGGTTTGCCTTTGATACCTACCATAAAAATGAGTTGCTAAAGGTATCTTTTTCAAAGGAGGATATTCCTCAAGATTTTGTCCATTTTGGCTTAATGAATGAATCGAGTGAAATGTATGCAAATGAGGGAATGAAAAGAATATTTTCATTTCTTCACCTAAGCCTGCAAGAATACCTATCCGCCTGGTATATAGCCAATTACTACAGTGTTGAGTTGCAGGTGGCATATCATAACATTGCCCTAAAGCAGGAATGTTCATTGGAAAATGATGTTGCTTATGATGTAGACACCTCAATCTACAAAGGTGTAAATGGGGATGAGAAATAGTTAGTATCTGATCTAGTGAATCCTCAGGGTCGTTATCTTTTGGAGCCAGCCATATTTCTTGCTGGTATAAATGGCTTTAGGAGCCTTTCTGAGGCAAGCATAACAAATCCATGGGAAAAGTATCTGAGTACTGTCAGGAGTAAAAATTCAATATTGTTGTTACATTCTATACATGAAGCTCAAAATCCTGCAATGGCTAGGATCAACTTTACTGGACATACAGGTTGTGTTGAAATGACCTTTGACCCTGCTATGCTTCAAGGCACTTCCTGGTCAATTTTGTTTCAGTTACACGATTATTATAATTCTCTTTGTATGAAAACTTTTGCTAGTGATAAACACGCTTCAAAAGAGACTATATACATTGACATTGGAAGATTTTCTCCATTTGAGTGCTATGCCCTATCGTACTGTATAGCAAATGCTTGTTTTGACTGCAAATTGAGGATTGCCTTTAGAGACAACACAGTTTCTCACACACGAGTGTTTGTCAAAGGATTTAATGATCACTATCTAAATACTCAGCCTCCACACAGTGCTGAAATAACTTTGGCAACATCTCTTGCAGATTATTAATACTCTGTACTGGTTAACTAAAGCATGCTTCTTGAAGGATATTACTGAATTAACATTTCTTTGCTATGCAGCTGGCAGTGACTTAGTTTATACTGCTTTGCAATCATTATTAAAGCTTCAGTCGCTTAAGATTTTGTATTATTTTACCTTTTCCCATGGAGTGGCTCACTGCACTAAAGGACTTAACTGATCTAAAAATATTGCACATCTTTACCCATTATCCATGTGAACCACCAAAAATTAGCTCACCTCTGTGGTCAGAATTCAGTCAACTAGAAGAGATTGTGCTCGATGTCAATGTACCCAAAAGCACTGCATATGAAGTGTTTAGTGAAACTGACGCACTGCTTGAAGAAGTACTAAAATCATTTTTGTCACTGAGCAAACTCGCAAGAGTTGTGTTGCCGTGCATATCTCGTGCAACAATGAAAGGCGTTTATAAATTGCTACTGCGTTGTCCCAGTCTTACAGAATTGGAGCTGAAAAGAACCAGGCTGGGATATGATGGAATTCTTTACATATGCGATGCGTTAAAATGTAACACAGCACTAACACATCTTGTAATTGACGATCTTCATTTGCCATCCTTTTCCACTCCTTCTATCTGCACTATAGCAACTGCAAAATTTATTCCATTGCCTGATAAGGCAACATGTACTAGCTTTCTTTTAGGGCTTAACGATGTTTTGAAAGAAAATTCTTCTCTTCAGAAGCTTAATATCCAATGTGGATTGTTTCGACCTCTCTCTACTGGAGTAAATGGAGATATTTGTCAATTGAGAGGACTTGGCCCCTTACAACAGTTCAATATAGGAGCTGTTTGCAGTGGAAGTCCTCTAAATCGTACACGATCATATTCGTGCTCTGATCTCACTCAGCCAAGTACTTGTCGTTACTGGGAAAGAACATTTCCAAATAATATTATTTCAATTTTTCAAGAAAGCACTAGGCAAAGGATAAAGGAAAATTTTTCTTTCAAGACTTTCTTTTCCGAAAGAGGACATACATATAGAAATACATGCCTCTCGTTTGTAGCTCCTGACACAGCAGTTCTAGAGGCATTTGGTGATATAGACCCACGTCTTCAAGAGTTCCTGATACCAAGTAATTTTGATTATGTAAAGAGGCTGGACAAAACCTTACTAGGAAGTCTAAACTACTTACAAAAAATGTTGACTAATTTTCAGCCATCACTATGCACCCTTAGCTGACATTTGGAGAGAAACTACGACAGTCTCTACTGTGCTCATTGTGATCTGTGTGCTAACCAGTGTAATATATTTTAAGCTGAGAGAATTAACTTTTAACGCTGCCTGCTGGTAGCAAAACAGGTAGAACTGGACTAGTAGAGAGTAGATAACTTGGGTTTGGGTCGCAAAAGGAATGTGGCAGTATAATATAAGAGCAGAACTTATGCTGGTGCTATAAACAGCATTCTTTCACTGGGCCCTGTTGTTCAGTTCAGCTAAATTTAGCCCTTAAGTACGGACACATTCCCTTTAATTAATAATGACCCTGTAATTGATAATACTTGCTTTGCTCATTAACAGATAGTGGTGGTGGTAGTATAATACACAAGTGAGCATGCATGGTAAGACAGTTGAATGATGATTTGCACATGAGATGCAGAAAGAGCTATACTGCTGATGCTTGCTCATTTCTATTTTCAGGTGTTTCTGGGCCTAAAGCTCGTTTGGGTCCGTCCGTTTTACATCTCAGTGACCGTAACAACCATGATGTTTTGAATGGTACCAAATTGAAAAACCATTGCTTAACCCTTAGAAAACCACGGGCATATATATGCCCAAAGCCTCGGTTAATATGTTATACACCAATTTTTGCTTATGGAGATACCCATGACGTCCAAAGGGTTAAAGTAAAGAGAGCTATTGGAATGGCTTGAACCTCAAACAAAATTAGGGATTCAAGCCACCTCCACATCCCACTTGAAAAGATTTTTTCCCCTAACATAAACTATACAGCTCAACCGAGAGTTGACATGTGTTTTGATTATGTAAAAGCATCAATGGTATATACTCTTGAGTACTTTTACACCCAAAATAGCTGCAAATGCTTGAGCTCTGAAGAGCTTCTGTTGTATTCTGAAGACTATAACGATGTTTTTGGAGTAGCTCATATGAAAATGATTGCATGCAATAATACAATACTCCTGTGCACAAAACTACTAGCCCCACCCTTCTTTCGCTGGATGTGGAAATGATGGCAGCCTCTTGTAGTTTTTATAATAATGGTGGGGTACTTGACTATATATGCCCAGAGAGCACGGCATAAAGGTATACATTGTTAAAACTCACTAAGAGGACGAGACTGTTGCATATTATGCCATTGTTGTTAGGTGCACAATTTTAATAATTTTCTCAATTCAATACCATTAAATACTTAAGAGACAAAAAGTAGCAACACATTCATAAGTCAGTGTAGGTGTTCTGCAAGTCAGTAAATGTGTTCTTGGAGACATCAAGAGGAGCTCCCAGAACGGAGGCTTGGCCACGACCCCTGTCTCCCTCCTTTGCTGGCATGTGCAGAAGTTCGTACTCTGACCGAGAGAGAGTTTGTAAGAGGTAGGCAAACTGGGGACGTTTAGATGCCTCTGGATGCCTGGATGAGAGCGCCGAAAAAATGAGGAACAAATTATTATAACTAACATAAGAACACATCAACTACTGAGAGTTCTAACATATCTTATGGAGCCAGAGGGGCATCGACCACAATTAAGGCTCAACTAGTGCTGGGTTAACCTTTATATATAGTTCCTGAGATAGTAGATAATAATTGAAGAACATGCAACTAGTCCTCCTGGCTTGTATCTTGATGCCATTAAGGTGCCATTCGGAAATAATGGACACCAGCACTGATCGTTATGCTACCCCTGCTAAGCATGCACACGAGATTAAAACCTTTGTATATATCAAACAGCATTGTCATACATTTACATAGTACAGTGGTACCTACCAGCAGTGTATGATAAGTCTGTAGATCTCTTTAGGACAGCCAGGTGGTGGAGGCAGACGCCAACCGGTCATCACCAGGTTTACTACCTATGTATAGTACAAAGGCTCTGTTGGCACAGTATCATATATACATGGTGTGAGTACAGTAACCTGAGAGTTGGTGTAATTTTCAAATGGTTTGTGTCCAAGACTCCATATCTCGTAAACAAGGCATCCAAAACTCCACACATCACTGGCTGTTGAGTATTTCCTGTAGTGAAGTGCCTATATAGATGTAGAATAAGTGCGACTATAATGGTAGCAAAATTTGGTAGTGTAAAGTATCAATAATCGTCTGGTACTTGCCGTATATGTAGTTTCTCAAATGTGCAATTGTAAACAGAGATATAACATGAAATCTGTATCTCTCTCAAGACCCTTCAACGTCATCTGACTTTTTGCCTTTTATACTTTGTAGCTACTCTCACGTTCTTCATGGCAGAGCACCCTTCTTATAACTTGTTTGAAAGCCCTGTTGGGTCTAAACTACTGATAGTCCTAACCTTTTCACTGTGAGAGTGTGTTTTGTACGTTCAGAAACACGAGCAGGGGCAGAGTTTTCAGTTGCAACCGACTCGGACTGACCTTTTTACAGCTCTCTTGGAGGAAGGGTCTCGCAGTTGGTCTGACAAAGTAAGGACTAACTTGGTGTTTTGTGTTAGTTTGATCTCTGTGGTCTAATGCCTCCTAATGAGACCCATGCTTGGTTCAAATATGAACTATATTTACAATACCAACCTACCATCGTTTGTAGTGCATTAAAGCATAGCTATTTGTAATTTTGCATGAAATCAGTGTTACACTTGTGGTATGGGTTGTGCTTGCCACTCTCCGCGTACAGTCGCTCCCTGCAACGAGGGCTGGGACGAATATTAGCCGTATTGCACCTGCACCTACGGCTGTACCGGGAAGAATGGTGGATAAGCTGAATCAACCTCTGTCACATGACCATAACCAAGAACTCTGCTGCAAAGAATTAAGCAAAGCTTCCTTTTGGTCGGATTCTGTTTCATTGAGGGTGGATTGTGATATTGTTGCTTAAATTGTTTGTTTGGTGGAGAATTTGGTATCACATTAAAGCCTGGTACATGAAGAGTGTGCTTATAATATGCATGAAATGCATGTATACGAACCGGAAGGGGCAGTGTTTAGAAAGTAACTGATATGAGGAAAATGTATGCAGAGTGTTAGTGGTACCGGGTAGAGACAATACCTTCCACATACGGCACGTAAATACAACCCTTTGGACACCATGGGTATCTTTAAACAAGCAGAAATTAATGTATAACAGTCATATTAACGCCTAGTATTATAGCCATATATAAATTCTTATGGACTTATGGAGGCTCTGGGCATAATATGCCCGTGGCTGGCTAAGGGATAATCATAGTAAGCACAACCTAGATAGTGTTTAGTGCTAGGAACAAAGACAGCCTTTGTGAAAATCCTGGCAATGTAATGTGCATGTTGGCTGAGTTACGCTCGCAGTTCCTTTAACTTGCACCAGTTTGCCGTTACACTATATAGCAATCATCATTAAGTTTATACCTCAGGAGCTGTCCATTTCACAGGGATTTTTCCCCCTTGGGATGTGTAGTATGTACTCTCTTCCAGATCTCGCGCCATACCAAAGTCTGCAATCTGAGAAAACAAGTAATGTTTTACTACACAACTGTTAGCCGTAATTAAAGTTACCTTGCACGTGTTGCCAGAGAGTAAGACATTCCTAGCAGCGAGGTCTCTGTGGACAAAGGATTTGTCTGCAAGGTATGTCATACCAGCAGCAATCTGGTGGCAGAAATCCAGCAACTGCTGATAGAGTGAATTTGGTGGCAGCTCTCCAGGACTGAAAAATTTAGATTGTCATATAGCTATATTACTACTGCCATGGATGAGTTTGCTTGCACGAAGCTACTAACTGCACACTCACATTGGTCTCATACTGATCAAGTTCTCTTTGAGATCTCCATTTTCCATTAGCTCCATTACAATCATAACCTTGAAACAAAACCAGCCACCGATAGTGGTAAGCACATGTGTACTAATAGTGAAAGAGGCACTAACAGGTTCTCCAAGTGTCACCACTCCAAGAAGAGAGATGATGTTAGGGTGAGAGAACTGTCCCATTAAGGCAGCCTCTTGTAGGAACTTGACTTGACTTTCCTCTGAAGCTCCCTTTTGGAGCAACTTGATGGCCACCTCTCTGCTCTTGTCTGGCGAGCCTTCCCACACTCCTTTGTTTACCGTGCCAAATTCTCCTGAGCCAAGGTGCTCTGTTATCCTGTAGAGGTGTGAGACAAGCTATAATTAGTGTATTCTTCATATGAATGCCATTTTGGCAGCAGAATAGGACTCTGCATATGAATACTCTATAGGTTCAGTGGGATGTACCCTAATTGGAAGTGGGCACAATAATAATAGTATGACAGCTAACAGTACATTATAGCGTTAACTGTCTGACTTGTGAAAACAGATTGCTGTTTAGTATTGTGTATGACGACCTAGTATGCTGGAGCAGAGTTGTTTGCCAGTGTTTTGCAACATATAGTTATATATGAGGGGACTAAGATGCCATGTGGAACACTCTAACATTTCACACCACATTCACTCCACTCATGCTCTACAAGGCACTCTCATAGAGAGTATGACACATGCTAATGCTCCGAACATGTGACACCTTGTGACTTGCACAATGCACCCATGTACGGAAAAGGTGAATGGGTTCAGTAATAATCTGTCTATGATTAAGCTTATTGTTAAATGAATCTTGTTCTGTGCAGTATGCTGTCATCAAAGTCTTAGCTAGCTACCCCACATAGTAGCAACAACACATTTGGACTTATGCACATAGGCAGTTGTGAAAGATTGACAAAAATAAAATGTGAACTTAGGCAAGCTCCATTTTGTAGGCAATGTTTTAAGATTGAGAGTGACAAACACTTTTTGAAGTAATGCCAGCACTAAACACTCACTGTAGCTGATCTCGGCGTATTTCTCTGAAGCGATACTTCGACAGTTGCTCATAGAGCTCGGCTGTGTTTGAGGCTGGCACCCAGTATATGTCGCTCTCAGTGAAAAACTCCCGCTCCTCTCCATCAGAATTGTTAATACCACCGTTTCGTACCACCTGCACAAGAAGAAATTGAGTTTATAGGTTCTGTATAATGAATGTATTTACTGGTTGTAGCTCGGTGTGTGGATACAGATATATGTCGTCAATTTCCTGATAGACTTCTCTTTGATCCTGTGCAGGACAAGAAGACCACAATAACTACCCAAGTAGGTATTGCTACAATGACTATATACCATTGTAGGAACTGTGAAACCCAACTCAGCAGCTTCCATTGATTTTGATAAGGGCTACATAAAGTGAGGAAAGTGTGCATGACAGAATCAAGTCCTAAATTTTGCTTACTATTTCATATGACTCTTCAGTGTCTGGAGCGGCATACAAGTGTGTGTCCTCTTGGAAGTTTGGGTAGACTTGTGCAGTATCTGTGTTTCTCATGTACTTAGCTGCAACAACATCCCCTACATATGGGAAAATTACTCTGTCAATTAAGGGTATAACACTTGTTTATGAGAAGCTTACCATAACTAGGGTTTTGTACTCCACCAGTAACAATTTGTTTGAATCTACCCCTTTTCTTGCGTAGCACAAAGAGGATGATAA
>CASHTH010002221.1:0-81888 GCA_030341885.1 Geodia barretti
CCCCTCCAAGGCGCCATCTATCGACGCACAACCATACTTCACAAACACCAATGTCTCAGCAATCATTTCCAGACCAAAATATCACCACCACCAAACACCACCAAAAACGTACTAATCAAGCAGTAATAGTAGGTGGTGTACTGGGAGTCTGATAGTGCTGGTGCTTATTGCCATATTCGTTGCTCTCATCATTAAACTGGTATGGAAAAGACGTGGACACACCCAGCCAGGTACGCTACAGTAACGATGAAGGAAAATGTCCACTGTCACCTCACATTTCCAAAATGAAAGTGTTTTTCTCAACTTTTTTCTGTCAATACAGTAACGGAAGACGATTTCACAAAACCGAGACATGATAACACAACATACACACACAGGTCGTAAACAGCTCGAACGTTTGAGTTGCCCCCTGTGATAATGATTTATTACCCAGAGAGCTTCGGCCTTAGCGAATAGTCCTGCACGAGCAGTCCACAAGACACGAGTATGCTGAACTGCAAGAGGAAAAACCACATGAAGTAGCGCAACCATCAGGACTTGGTCGCCCTGTTATGAAGAGGCAGACAAATACTTGCATGTGAGTTCATACTGACTGCTATGATACATACATCATTCTCTCTCGAACACAGGGTGTCCATGATGAGTCTCGACGCTAATGTTGGGTAGCACTAAACTGGCATGAAGATACATGGGAAAGTGCTACAGTTCAGTGCATCAATGTCAGTCGACCTCCAAAAACACGCAACTTTAGTGATTACTCATCGAATAGAACTCCTCCCCTGAGGCTGATTATGCGCCATCCAGATGATGCAGTGACAGCATTATGTGAGTGACACAGTTGCCACCCAACGTCACACCAAAACTTCGTGAGATTTGGTGTGAGCCAACAAATAAAAGCTACCGTGTCCCTCTGCAGTCAGAGTCACTGGATCACAGACAGTAATGGCAGAACAACACAACTATGCTGTTTTGGAGCAAGACATCGCACATTGAAGGTTAATCAGAAACCACCAGTGCTAATCGTTTTGCGTGCCGTAGCAGACAATTTTATCAATGCCGGCCATTATAAAAGAAAAGGGATGAGCCTAGAGACTCCACGAGAGATCTCCATTCGCTCACGTAAATCCTCAACCACATTCAGAGTGGCGAACAGAACGCAAGCAACACACCCCAGCTAGTCTGAATCAACAGCTGAATAGACTATCCATCATGCCATTACTATGTCCCTTCCCTCCCTTTCACATGTGCACAAATAAATGTGTGTGTGTGTGTAGGTATTTCTGCTACATCTGTTCCAATGGTTTGATGTAATAAACTTTCAGAATAAATCAGCCTGCGCTGCACAGGACTCAGAGTAGAGAAAACTATAGCTAACCTGTTTTTGGCCAAATGCTGCAGTTGTGCCGATCATGATTCTCAAGAAGTTGAGGATTTGCTACCTCGTTACCAGCTCATAGCTTTAGCTATGAAGCTAACAATAGCTGTGCACCCTCAGTTCCAACGCAGAAGGAGACAACTGTCATGTTTCCAACTGACGAATTTGTCGTTATCTGTTTTCGAAAGTGCCAGAGATTTCCAGCAGGATGCTGTACCATTACCGTGTCAGTACATATCTCAGCCTACATGCGCTCTTTGCACCACTCTTTGCATCGACTGCACCTGGACAGAAACAATTACTCTAATATATACCAAAACGACTCATGCCGTACTTTCCTGTGAAGAATGCAATTGCTCATTGACATCTACTGGTCCAACCCAACCAGCTTCTCTGTTATTATCTTATCGGGTCATCAATCCTCTTTACACCATCACAGTAAGTGGAGAACCAAAGTCGTCATTTTTCTATTGACCAATCAACTGTACCCCTATTTCCGTGGACTGCATCGACAACGTCACTCTCACAGTGTCAGTCCGCGATTTCTTCACAGCCACACACCAGCAAGTTCTCACATCAGGAAATACTTGTCGATTTTCATGCATTCTCGTTAGACCTGGCAAGCACCTTCTGGTAGTTTCAGTTGGCATGGACCACAATGCCAGTGACTAGGTCCACAGAACCAGCTGTTCTATCAGAGGTTAGCATAATCTAGAAAAGATCGCCACATTTTCTCACTTTCCGCTTCCCCAACCAATACGAACCACCGCACGTGCTAGACCCAGTAAACATGCATGCAGTGTTGTACCTGAGGGTGTTGTGATTATGGGAGTGTGATTTGTTTGCTTTTTTGCTTTATACGCTTAGCTACTTGTGTGATTCAGGCTTCCTATTTCTCTCTGCTATTTTAGTCCAGTAGAGATCACCTCATATAACGGTGGTCTAGAACAACGAACGCTAAGATATGCAACCATGACAAAACAGAGACTCCATCACTGGTGAACCTGATTTTCTATAGATCATGATAGTGGGAATATTATGGTTACATAGTCACCTTCACCTGAGCCCCCAAGAGAGAAACATAGACCTCTTTGTATGGTGGGGGTGCTGGAGGGACTGCTCTACTGTTATTCTCACTGGGATCATCATAGGTTGCAATGTGTCATACTTTGCCAGAAAAGAAGAAGAAAGAAACAACACTCAGAGAGAGAAGGTAAAACGCACCAAAATAGACGACAAAAAATCCAGCATTAAGACGACTAGGCAGGCTCACTTCACTCGCTGTTACATATTTCTTATGATGAAACAACAAGTTGTAGCTAGATAGCTAAGTGCACTTGGCGATCGGTTTATCATGGGGTCTTCGCTGGGCTGCTTTTGTGATGACAAAGACAATGATACTGTCTGCTACTGTTTGGTAGGAGTAACGGGAGTGGCAATGACTCTACTGTTTGCAGCAGTTATAATTCTGTGTTCCATGTGCTTCAGGCGGCGTAAGACACTATTAGTTTTACTGGTAGCTATGAATAAAACACTCTGGTTACAGGTAGACGCAGATTGAGGTACGATATACAAAGGACCGCTGGAGTTGGCGACAATTTGGAAGTGAACAACGAAGCCTACGTATATATGCCGGCTGAACGTGCAACAAACCAGGTCCAGCAAGTGGAAACTAGTAGAGAAAAAGACAAAAGAAACAATCAGTACCAAGAGATTGGAATTACCACCTCCGACTACGAGCACATGTATTCAAGACCGTTCAATTCACGCCCAGCGGAATACATGACGTTTGTTCCCAAGATAAATCCCAAGAGAAAGAGACATCATACGCAGAGTTGAGTATCACAACTCTCGAGAGTGCGAATGTTTATACAAAGATTTCTCTAAAACAAAAGTAATGAAAAGTAAGTGCAAACCCTCGGCGAACTGCGCATGCGCGATACTGCTAATTGACGGCTGGGCAGTAGTAGATAGAATGGGGGAGTCGATACATGCCATTAGTTGTGACTTCCTGAGAGCCTCCAAGGTACACAGAGCGAGCGAATCAGGTCGCGGTTGAGTCCATTGCGATTATGCTAATTGGCTTATCGCAGTCGTTTCGGAGAATCGCCTTTTTATTTTTCAGGCTCGCGTAGTTCTGAAGCCGCTGGTATCGCCTCGTAGCCTGTAGTGGCAGAATAAGCGTCAACACACAGACAGACAGACAGACCGACTACTGCAACCCTCGCTGCGCATGCGCGTAGAGGGTTAATAAGGGATGGAGAAAAAGGAGGACATATCCCATTCCCCTTTCACTGAATCCTCAATCACAATTTCAGAGGTGGAGAACAAGAACAAAAATAACATCCCAGCTCTGGAATCAAACAGCGAATAAGACTATCCCTAATGCCACTAAATCCCTCCCTTTCACATGTGCACAAACAAGTGTGTGTTACTGTATTTCTTCCACATCTTTTCCAAATGGTTGATGTCATAAACTTTCAGAATAAACACAGCCTGCGCTTGCACAAGGGACCAGAGTAGAGAAAACTATAGCTACCTGTTTTGTCAAATGCTGCAGTTTGTGCCGATCATGATTCTCAAGAAAGTGATGATTTGCTACCTCTTACTCATGCCTATAGCTTTAGCTATGAAGGCTAACAATAGCTGTGCACCCTCAAGTTCACAACCAGAGGACAACTGTATGTTTCCAACTGACGAAATTTGTCGTTATCTGTTTTCCAAGTGCCAAGAGATTTCCAGCAAGGATGCTGTAACCATTACCTGTCAAGGTAACATATCTCAGCCTACATGCACTCTTTGCACTACTGCAACTGGACAGAAAACAATTACTCTAATATACCAAAAAGACTCATGCCTACTTTCCTGTGAAGAATGCAATTGCTCATTGACATCTACTGGTCCAACACCAACCAGCTCTGTTATTATCGGGTCATCATCTTTACAACCAATCACAGTAAGTGGAGAACCAAAAGTCAGTCAAAAATTTGTCTATTGACCAATCAAATGTACCCCTATTTCAGTGGACTGAATCGACAACGACACTCTCACAGGTCAGTCGCATTTCACACCACAACCAAGCAAAGTTCTCAAATCAGGAAATACTTGTCGATTTTCATGCATGCTCTTTTAGACCATGGCAGCACCTTCTGGTAGTTTCAGTTGGCATGGAACCACAATGCCAGTGACTATGTCACAGAACACAGCTGTTCTATCAGAGGTTAGCATAATCTAGAAAAGATCGCCACATTTTCTCACTTCCCACACACCCAGTTAAACATGCATGCAAGTGTTGTCCTGAGTGTTGTTGATTATGGGATGTGATTTGTTTGCTTTTTTGCTTTATACGCTTAGCTACTTGTATGATTCATGCTTCATATTTCTCTGCTATTTTAGTCCAGTAGAAGATCACCTCATATAACTGTGTCTAGAACAACAACTCTAAGATATGCAACCATGACAAAACAAGAGACTCCATCAATGGTGAACCTGGATTTCTATAGATCATGTATATTTGGGAATATTATGGTTACATAGTCACCTTCACCTGAGCCCCCAAGAGAGAAACAAATAGACCTCTTTGTATTGGTGGGGGGTGCTGGAGGGACTGCTCTACTGTTAATTCTCACTGGGATCATCATATTGCAATGTGTCATACTTTGCCAGAAGAAGAAGAAGAAGAAACAACACTCAGAGAGAGAAGGTAAAAACACACCAAAATAGACTACAAAAAATCCCACATTCAGACGATTAAGTAGGCTCACTTCACTTGCCATTACATGTTTCCTATGAGGACAGGAGACTTGGTTGAAAGAAGAATCAACGTGTACAGGTATGTAGTAATACTTTCTAGCACTCAAAAAATGTATCTGTCCTTCAGTGATTGCCCTTTAGTGGCAGCTCCCTATGAGTCCCCGGGAAGAGGTTTGAGAAATGAGAGAGCACACCTCACCACCAAGGAGCTAGATGAACGCATAGGCCAACGGTAGTTATTTATTAGTATGTTATAATTATGACGGCTAAAAGGGGCATTGCACAGGTCTGCTCCATCAACAGCATCACTCTGTACAGTGACCACAACTATAGAGGAAGAGTACGCTGTTCCACATGCCCATATCAAACACAAAAGATCACAGGGACAGAATGGAAAGTGTGTGCTCCCACCGCTAAAGCCAGGCCCACACAGGTCCAGTCGAACCCACTAGACCCCAAACACAGTCCATGATTACTCGACTCCTTTTGGTTCTAGGGCGAGTTATCCCGTGCTGGACCGTGGTGAACAGACCACCAAAATGGAGGAGGATTACTCTCTCCCACAGGACCACATTAACCACAAACTCCCTCGCAACAAAGGTGGCAGATCCGTCTTGCCCCAGGAACACGGCAGGCACAGAAACAGGTTTACAGTTTGAGTTGGTGACTTAGTAAGAACCATGACAGCCATCACTGTACTATATACAGGACAGGTAAGCCAGCAGTACACTCTGTTGCAGAGTCGAGTCAAGCTGATGGCGGGGATCATGTTTACTTCACTCTGGAGCCACCACGTGGTATGCACACTGAGTGAGAGTTTACCACAGTGGTTTGAGGTTTTCCCTTGGGTTGTGTTGGCTTTAGCTGGTAGCTCAGTTGGTAGAGAGCTCGCCTAGAAAGCAGAGTCGTGTTTGAATTCCGCCTAGTCCTTTTTCCTTGGAAAAGAAGTTGTCCTGGGTGTAGTTGACTTGTTTGCTTTGCCTTTCTACCTTGCCTTGTTTCTATCAAGGAGAATATAATACACATATCTGTATATTCCTACTCAGAGTGGTTGGAGAAGAGCTGTGGAGAGGCCAAGAAGGTCACTTCATTTAAATGACTCTGAGTTCCAAAAGAAGAGCACCTACTGAAACACCAGAAACTCTTGCAACTTTTTTGTTTTTAGTAGGTAGTGAGTGATACATTTGCAATATGGCTGTTTACAGTGACTTGAAAGGCACTGTGAGTTCGTTTTCCTCCCACTCAGTTGCTTATCCTTTGTAACAGCTTTTTCAGTAAATGGAAGTATTTTGAAGGCCAACATAGTACATGTTTGTTTTGAGAACAATAACTTGTTTATGCACGTACATTAGCAACCGTGATAAACAAGAGAAGTACTAGACCATTATAGCTTGGTTGTTGGTGAGTAGTTGTACAGACCACGACTGCGTGAGGTAGTGCATGGTAATAACAGCAGATGAGGAAAGAGAGAGGAACCGGGAGAGCTATGAAAAGGACCTTGCTTATATTTCTGCTGACACTTCTCAACTGTGCTGGTGAGTAACCTACATAATATAATCCTGGAATAACTCAGAGTGTTTGCACCAGTGTCAGATATTCTAGGTTATTATGTTTTGTTGTATACAGCATCCAGTGGGCTCCTGGCACCACTTGAAAATGACTGCGGTGAAGAGGGCATTAGTGGCAGTGGTAGCGATGCCGGTAGCGGTGGAGATGAGACAATCGATACGTTATGTCCGACCACCACATACAGCACCTACGTCCATAACACCAAACCCATGTCTACTCATCTTCCAAGTTCAGAAAACAGTTTGGTTTACAAGATCTCAGCCTCAGCCTCATCTATGACCACGTGTGTTATCGAGTGAAGGACAATCTGTGTACTCCTCTGGATTTAGGGAGCCAACTCCAAGTTCAGAGTCTCACCCAAACAAGTTTACAGACATCCTTATTTGGCCCAGTGACGTCAGGTGTAGTGGCTACTGGTATTGGAGTCACGTCCACAGAGCTTTCACTGTTTTCCAAAAGCCATTCAAGGTTTTCTCCCAAAGTCATCACACCTACAGTTGCAATTACAATACAGCCTATCCCGTCTAGTTCAATGCACCAAACAACGTCACCCACTCAGACTGCCTTAGTAGAGCCCACCATTGCACGTATGCCCACAGTCACTCCTTATTCAGTGCTGTCACCCTCTATTGTTGTGCACCTGAGCAATGTAGAGGTGACAGAGACACTACAAATGACAACTCACCCACGGCCACTGCCCAGCAGTCACATGACAACTCACTCACCCACACAAGCACTCACGGCAAGGTCAGAGGACATAGTTACTCAATCAACAGCAATGTCTACTGATCCAACGGTGGGAACAGCAACTGAAAATTCAGCCAGCACTGGCTCACGTCCAATAATATCACTGGAAGTTGGAGAGGAGTCTTCCACTACATCCCTGTATACTGCAGTGGGTAGTAGTGTGGGAGGGTGTGCCATTTTTGCTGCAGTTGCCATAGCGTTAATAGCAATCATAGTTGTGTTGCACAAACGGCGTCGTCATTTTCGGGGTACTAAGTACGCAATAGGTAAGAAAAACTGTGCACAAAATGGGACTTTATCATCCTCTTTGTTGCAGGGGGTACTCTGAAAAGATCGGGTATGACTAGAGACAGGAGTGCTGAACTCTATCTGTGAGACATTAATGATAATAGCTACACAACTGCACGACTGAGCCATTTGTTCTTGTAGTCGAATGTCTCAGATTGATGGCCGTCTCACTACTCAGCCGTCGAAGAGCAGTTTGCCGTCAGCAAACGCTGTAACTCCTCCTACCTTGACCAGGGACCCAGAAAGAAAGATGTTTGACAACACCATGGATACAGCCTACGACTCATCGACATTTAAAAGGTCAGTCAATAAGAAACAGAGAGTAGCTATATATCTTAATGCAATACTATAGATCACGCGTACTCGATAATTTAACATTGCGGTGTAAGGTTGGTTTTTGCGTGCACGGTCACATATATCTTAATGCAATACTATAGATCCAAGCCTGTGACAAAGTCCGGAAGCAACGACCAAGAAACTCACAGGAGAGAAACTCCCACAACTGAAGGAGCACTAGCAGACCATTTTCAACGGCCAGGAGAAGATTCGAACAGCCACATTAACCCAAAAAGGGACGCTGCCTTCAAATTACAGCCGCATACATCCCAGCAGCATTCGTCCCAGCCTTCTACATCAGGCGATGAAGAGCTGGTGACAAGTGGAAAAGGACGGACAGCCGAGAGCTCTCAGAAGGACGTCGATGATTGCGAGAGGGAAGATAAGCCCTCACAAACCTGTATCAACGCTGCCTCTTCAGATATGACAGCAGAAACAGATGAAAAGGAGATTGTTGTGGGATCCCTCAGTGACGAAAGAAACGATGAGTACCCCACCTTGGAGGAAAGGGACGAAAACCGAAACAGGACACCCACAGAGAAAGAAGATGTGAACAAAGGAAGAGAAGTTGAAGCATTAGAGTATTCTCAGTGTGAACCACAGTTTGCAGTAAACAGAGGAGAACTAGAAGAAGGAAGTCTCCCACAGTGTGACACATAACCAAAATAGCCACGGCACATTTTGTTTTAGCGAGTTTTGTAGTGAATTCACTTTGTAGCTAACGAGTATTTGTTTATTCAAAGAGCAGCTGAGGTATGCATTATGGTATCTGCTGTTTTGTCTCAATCGCATGTGTTGACTTGTAAAATCTCCAAACGAAAGGTTGCGTAGAAACGGCGGGCTTTTGTTTGGAACAATAGGGCACGTGGACGCAGGTAAAAAATGAGTATAAATCCGGCACCAACATGTTGGACACGAGCTGATAGTATATAGAAAAGATGCAACCCAGAGCACATGGACTAATTTTCGTTTTCTTTCTTGGGGCACTATCACTGGCAAGTGGGCAAAAGGGAAACGATGAAAACGGTGAGCTTCTTTCAGCACGAGTTGACGTATACAAATTATGCACTATATTATATTACTATCAGTATAGATAGCTACATGTTTTTTTCCAAAGATACAGCGAACTGCTCGCTGTGGTACTACAGCATGCCAGAGAGCATTGTGTGCAGAGATGGGACCCATTTCTCAACAGCGTGTCAGGTGAAGGCTCCCTGCGGTGTTAAGACCAACGTCACGTGGTACTGGAGCCCACAGGACACATCCAACTCTACCTACATCATCAGAGACTCCAACAATACTCGCATGAGAGCACTGCATTCGCAAACGGACTCGTGTACCAACAACTCGGTTCTGCTGCATCATATCTATACATTGACCCTGGCAGGACTGAGCAGCAAAAATGCTGGTTTCTACTGGTGTCAGTTGGAGATTGCTGAGGAAAAGGAGTCAAACGCTGCTGCGAGAAATCTGCTGCCATCCGATAAGTGTCGTGTTGGGGTGGATGATAAGCTCATTGGTTGTGAGTATGGAGAACACAAAGACGAATGGAAATGCGCTCAGACTCTAGCCACAGTTACTAATGAAGATTCAGAGGATGTGGATGCATACGGCAGCAGGGCACCAGAACTGCTTGCCACAGTTCAGAGACCTTCTCCTACAGTGACTCTGCACGATACCAGTGGGAGGAAGACCCCTCCAATCAAGATGCAGTGGACAGTGATGGAAGTCGTTTTATTCGTAGTGGTTCTGCTGTGTGTAGCAATCATAGTACTCTTGCTGGTGTGTGTCTTTATCAAGAGGAAAAGAAAGAGAGCAGGTAATGACAATTAACTCTTTTCATGCACGATAATGGCTACATCTTCCCTGCACAGACCCAAGGACGCCTGATACCACAATTGTTTTGAAGCAATTCAAGAACAGCTCGGATAAAGAGGCTTCTGCTGGCCATACTCGGTACACGCCAGTCAGCACCCTCACCCGCACCCACCCTATCCCCCAGCTGGCGTCTGAGTGGTGTAAATCCTCCAGCACACTACAGAAAGAAGACCCGATCTACTCCAGTCCCTACCAGCACCTAAACACAACCAGCATGGACTACACCAACATGTACTCCAAACTCCACCAGTGATGTCACAACTATACACTCGGCCACCTCAAAGACTAAATCCCCCTGCATAGTCACTGACCTGTGAACTGTTATGCTGCATGGAGTTTTGTTGTACGTATTCATCACCTGCTTTCTAACCAAGGAAATCACTTGGTGAGAGTCCCACCAGGTGGTGAATACAGTTGTCTTGGTCTTCAAGTTATCTGTAATCATGCATTAATCTCGCTGCATCATCTCAGTGTTTTTACTGCTTGTGCAGGCAGGGGGTATGAAAAATCCAGTAGCTAGAGTTTATCGTGTTAGCGTTGAAGGAAGATTGGAGGCCGGAATTGCAATGTGGAGGCTTCTGTTTCTGCTCGTGTTTGCAGCTTGTGACGGGCCTGCGGCCACAGCTCAGCTCTTGGGTAAGCAAGCCGCGCATGCACGCGACACTGCGCAGCGTAAAATGCGCGCGACAATCATTTCTGCAGGCCCAGAGGAGTGTGGGATTGGGTATCAGTATAGATCTCCGCCCGAGATGCTCAACTGCCGAGCTAATATCACTGTGACCCGCCTGAACTGCTGGGTCGCAATCCCCAATGTTATACCACCAGGTGCTAGGGTCAATGTCGTGTGGTATTGGAGAAGTCTTGACGAAGAAGGGAGGGGATCAAATTCAGCATTTGAAGTCGCGGACTCTCCTCCATTTAAATACGTGAACACTGTCTGCGACCGTGAATCGATTTGCCCAAATGACCTGGAAAACCTGACAGTCAACGTGAGCTACCTAGAGATTAGCCACTTTGAGGCTCCACTCCAGGGAGACTATGCCTGTCGTTTAGTGCTCATCAATCAGACCACAGGTATGGTACAGCAGGCCTTGCAGCCGTCGGCTTGCACAAGGCTACAGTTGTTCCCCGACCAGGTGGTGAACTGTGACATTTTTGGCCAGCACTCAACATGGACTTGTGCCGATACCATCCAGCAACTAGGGCAGTGCCCGCAAGAGTTTTTATTTCACCCAACTACTACATCTGTAGTCACTCATACCATCTCCACCACTTCACCCGATCAGTTCAAGAGCCCTTCGTATGCCTTGTTCCATATTACATCTCTGAGTATGGCATTCTTTGCTTCAACTGCGGGCTCACCTACCGTGGAACCTTCACCTCACACTCCATACTCAACCGCATACACTCAACCCTCTCCTTCCCCTCCACACTCGACCACTGTTCCCCAATCCTCACCTAGCACACCCACCGAAGAGCAGAGTAACACGCTGAACTTCGTCTATGTAGTTCTGGGTGTTGCTGGTCTGTTGATCCTCGCTGCTATTGCAACTGCTGTCTTAATCGTACTCGGCATACGATGCACGAGAAAAAAGAGAGCAATCAGCTTTAAAAAATGGTAGGTTAATAACTTCACACCATTGTTTACTGTATCCATATTTCTAGTTAAGTATAGACGAAGAACGCCAACCTATGTGATTGCCCCAGGGATGCACCATGACAAAGATGACAGCCTCAACAAAAGTGGCACGGCATTGAGAAGAAACTCAACAATCTACTCTAAACCAACCTGGCCTGGCCGCACGAATGAAACTGATCCAAGAGAGCATCATTATGCCGTTATTTCAGGAGACCAAGAGCGTAATGAGTACAGCTATGCCTACCGACACGACGCACTTCCAGCCCACACATTAATGAAGCCAGCAGCGGAGGAAGGAAGTGGAAAAACAGACGGGCCTTATCAGAAGATTGGAACTCCTGACTACATACAAATGTACTCAAAACCTTCCACTTTTCCTCTTAGCAGCGAGCAGAGTCCTAGTCCACCAGCGTGCAAAGAAGAAAAGCGGTACACCAAATTAAGTAGTGCAACGCTGAATGAGTCAAGTGTTTATAATCAAACCGACAAACGTGGACAATGATCAAGACTAATAATGGTGATGTCATCGGTGTGTACAATATAGAATTCTCTCCCTATGTTATTCATATCCATACTTTCAAAAATGCCCAAAGTGGTGATTTCATAACCAGTAAAAACAAACGCTTGCAGCGTACATACAGCATTCGTTTCCAGTATAGCATCGTAGACGTGGACAGAGCTCAAGTAATGAATAGGTCTGAGTTTGGTAAGCAGTAAAAGACCTATTATCGACTGGGCATTGTGTAGTGTCTTCTCTGCACAGTGCTTGAGTACAACTCTACATCAAACTCAACATCCGAGCTGCCCTGTGGTTTGATATGTATCTCAGCCAGTGGAGGCAGCCTTTTGCTTCTCCTGACAGCTACAGCAATTGCTCTTCTCCTTGTCTGCTGCTGTCTAGTCAAACGAAAGAGAGGTATAATGATTCTGCTCTTCTACAGTACTGTAGCCTAAGAGTAGCTATAGCTAGGGGCTTAGAGAGGTAGAAATACTATGAGACTTGGTCAATGAAGAGTAGACTACTGATCACTACAAGGAGCATACACTGACTGATCATGGAGGTTGGATATACTAGAATGCTACAAGTATTCCTCCCCTAGCTATGCCTTCTTCCCAGTATGGCCTAGGGACCATGGCAATGATTATGATGGGTAGAGGGCCGAGGAATATGGTAGAGTCTAGTGTTTCAATGTACATACACAGCATGTGGGCTAAGCTCCCCTCTCCATTTGCTTACAGAGGGTGGGAGCAATAAAAACTGAAAGTGTAACTCGACCTAGACGCGCATGCGCAAACGACGATGCGTGGGTCTCTGAGAAAAACAATTGGCGAACACTAATAGTAGGAGTAGCGGTGATATAATACTATCCTGATTTCTGATACTTACAGCTTCGGTAGTGCTGTGCTGTGTTTGCTGCACGAATCGGCGTCGGAGAGCGGGTAAGTGAAATGACGACTATAGCTATATCGACGCTGCACCAAAGCTACCTTTTTGTTTTAGCTCAGCCGACGTCCACGACAGCAGACGACGGCGGACTTGGAGGACCACGTGAGAGGCAGCAACCCTCGGAAATAATACACAACAACGCCTATTTATCTTTTGAGATCCTGCTAGAACAGTCAACAGACGAACCATCAGGGGAAGAAAACGAAAAATATGGGAACTATGGACTATGAGCACATCTATTCAAGGCCTACTCCATTATGACGAGTGTACAAAACGACAGTTATCCCCAAAACAAGAGTAAAAGATACACAGAAAGTTTTTGACAGTGCAAAATGTGTTGACAATAGCCACATATCACTCCAAATTTATGTAATGCGAGGCGCGCACCAGTTGTAGATTCGTAGCTAAGTGGATTTTTCGACTTTTGACGATCGATTATCATGGGGTCCTCGCTGGGCTGCTTTGATGATGATGACAAAGACAACGATACTGTCTGCTACTCTTTGGTAGGAGTAACGGGAGTGGCAATGACTCTACTGTTTGCAGCAGGGCTAGTTCTGTGCTGCGTGTGCTTCAGGCGGCGTAAGACACTATTAGTTTTACTGGTAGCTATGAATAAAACGCTCTGGTTACAGGTAGACACAGGTTGAGGTACGATATACAAAGGACCGCTGGAGTCGGCAGATCCGGCGAAAATTTGGAAGTGAACAACGAAGCCTACGTATATCTGCCGGCTGAACGTGTAACCAACCACGTCCAGAAAGTGGAAACTAGTAGAGAAGAAGACAAAAGAAACAATCAGTACCAAGAGGTTGGAATTACCGACTACGAGCACATGTATTCAAAGACCGTTCAATTCAACGCTAGCGGAACACACGACGGTTGTTCCCAAGATAAATCCCAAGAGAAAGAGACATCATACGCAGAGTTGAGTATCACAACTCTCGAGAGTGCGAGTGTTTATACAAAGACTTCTCTAAAAGAAAAGTAATAATAATATTAGCGAAAAACCGGTTGTCGTCGTCTACAGCGCATGCGCATAGAGCAAGGCGTAGTGAGTAAGAAAACGTTTGCTGGGAGTTCGAGTATATTATTATCATGGGGTCCTCGCTGGGCTGCTTTGATGATGATGACAAAGACAACGATACTGTCTGCTACTCTTTGGTAGGAGTAACGGGAGTGTCACTGGTCCTGCTTTTAGCAGCAGTGCTAGTTCTGTGCTGCGTGTGGCGCAAGAAACGGCAACGGCGGAGAGCAGGTAGACACAGATTGAGGTACGATATACAAAGGACCGCTGGAGTTGGCGACAATTTGGAAGTGAACAACGAAACCTACGTACATCTGCCGGCTGAACGTGTAACCAACCACGTCCAGCAAGTGGAAACTAGTAGAGAAGAAGACAAAAGAAACAATCAGTACCAAGAGGTTGGAATTACCGACTACGAGCACATGTATTCAAAGACCGTTCAATTCAACGCTAGCGGAACACACGACGGTTGTTCCCAAGATAAATCCCAAGAGAAAGAGACATCATACGCAGAGTTGAGTATCACAACTCTCGAGAGTGCGAGTGTTTATACAAAGACTTCAATATTAGCGAAAAACCGGTTGTCGTCGTCTACAGCGCATGCGCATAGAGCAAGGCGTAGTGAATAAGAAAACGTTTGCTGGGAGTTCGAGTATATTATTATCATGGGGTCCTCGCTGGGCTGCTTTGATGATGATGACAAAGACAACGATACTGTCTGCTACTCTTTGGTAGGAGTAACGGGAGTGTCACTGGTCCTGCTTTTAGCAGCAGTGCTAGTTCTGTGCTGCGTGTGGCGCAAGAAACGGCAACGGCGGAGAGCAGGTAGA
Source organism: Geodia barretti (assembly GCA_030341885.1). Classification (NCBI taxonomy): domain Eukaryota; kingdom Metazoa; phylum Porifera; class Demospongiae; order Tetractinellida; family Geodiidae; genus Geodia; species Geodia barretti. Next base: position 14,890 of record CASHTH010002221.1, read on the forward strand.
CTGTTGAGCATTTGAATGTAGCAACTAAACTCTTTTTCTATCAGTTCAATTCGGAGAGCAGATCAATCATTACGAAAAAGATGCCAAGTACGTTATGTAACCATCTTGTAAAGAGACTTCAGTACAGTTTTCTATGTATGGTACAGGAACCAGGTTCTGCTTCTTGGAGAGTATGCAGAAGTGGTGGACGCCATTCACTCACGGCCTCCTGGGAGTGACATTGGGGGTCTGAGACAGAGTAGGCTGATGATGCCGGAGAGGACTTTAGAAGAAACGACAAACAGATCAGAGGAAGGACCTGTGTTAGTGCTTCCGTTGATTAGGGAGAGAGGTGTGTGCACGAAACCACCACCGCTTCAACTGCAGCTGCATCACCAGTCGATGATAAAGAGAAAAGCGGCAGAATTCCGTGCACGGAGCGAGGTTCTCATCGCCAATCCCCTGAAAGCCGGAGCTAATCATCTGATTACTGATAGCACGGCTAGCGACAGTACCGAGCATGTGTATGATTCAGTCGATTCAGTTACCACTCCAACTACTACAACTACTCCAGAAGCAGCCGCGGTTCTTGGAGCTCAACTCGGAGGCAGCACTAACTACCCGCCCATCTACCACGTGTTGGAAGGTCCAACACCTGTACCACAGACCAGTGAACCATCCCCCGTGAACCCCCAACCTTCTGTTCCCCCTAAACCACCCCGAAGCCGCCAAAGAATACAGTCGTGTGCCGCGTTGGACGCAAGAAGCCCAGAAACTAACGAGCATCCCCAGTTGAGATCTGTTCAGAGACAACTGAGCTCGGTGGTGGCCATATACGAAGGAATGCCAGAGAGGGAGAGATCGGCCTCATCTTTGCTGCTCTCTCCACACGTGACAAGAGGAGCAGGGAGAGATAGTGAAACGCCACAAAAGGACTTTAAGGAGCATGTGTATCGGGCTCTTCACGAGTCACCTCATGCTCAAAACACGCCACAGTTAGCTGGAACACGACAACAGCACAAGGAAAAAACAGTGAAGACAAACAACGAAAATGGGTCCCAAGTGTGCTTTCAGAAGAAAGCGGAGGAATCCACTGTTTACAAAACTAAGGAGCATGACTTTCAATCAGAGCTCCCAAAGATTCCACAACGGATGTCTTCTGAAATACCAAAGGAAAACATGCATCCCCAACATCTCGCAAAGAAAGCAAGGGCTGGTGGTGACTCAAACAGAGCAGAAGAGGGCCAATACTACGCTCAGCCCTTCGTAAATAAGAGGCAATCTTCAGCCGAGTGTCACGTATTTGATGACCCTGCTTACTGCACACAGTCATGTGGGGGCTCCAAGAAACTGGCCAGCAGCACTGACAGTGCAATTGAAACTCCACATTTTGACGATCCTTCTTATGCCACACCCTCCCCGAATAGCAAGCAGGACATAACCCAGTCTGCTGACAGCCTCTTTGATGATCCGAAATACAACAGCTCGGGTGCTATAGCAGATCGCCGGAGTCTGAGGGTCAAATTCGACGACCCAAAGTACAACCCAGTCCAAGTACGAAACGTCTTGACCAGGCGCCTAATGGAGGGAGAGAGAAAAGGAGTTCGCCACAGTTCCTCTGCGGACCACTTTGGTGCTTCTATCTACTCGAGCGGCGCCGAGTTCTCGGATGACTTAGAAGGCAAACTCAGAGGAGGAAACAGCTTGACCAACTTGGCTGAGCAAAGAAGCGGCAGAGTTCACCGTTTCAAAGCTACTAATGTTTAGTGTTTCATAAGTGTGTGTGTGTGTTTCTTTATCACAGGCGTTCTGATAGATACTCTAACAAAGCAACGAGACAAAATGGCACACAAAGGTCACTACAACAAACATTATTGTAAGCAAGTAATGCGTTGAATGCTTGCAGCTATATATGATAATCTAGAGAGCATATGAGCCTCCATCGTTGTTTTTTCTGTTGCACATCATTGGAGTCCATGATAATGCAACAGCCACAAGTCCAAGAGTTGTTCCTGTAATGACTGTGATGTAAGCCCAGCCAATTGTGCAATCTCCGAGTTCATAAGAGCCAGCACTCTCTCCACAAAGGTCTGGGTGTTGGACCATTTTACTGTCGATCCCGAAAGGGAATACCACTATTGCTGCTATAGACAGCAATACTGTGGAGAAATGGAGATGGAGGGTTAAATAAAAATGGTGTGAGAGTGGGCATTTGGATAGTGTGTGCCTGCACACTTACAGATAGAAAGCTAAACATGTTTGTAGAGTTACAAGAATAATCTGCTAGGTACTTGAGTTACAGCAAACACGATATTCTAGGTCACACATGATATATATGAAGCTGATATCTGGACAAACCACTGGCCATGAATCATGTAACGCAATTAATGGAGCATATTAGGCCGTGTATACATTTAATAGCAATACAGTTTGTTTGTATTGGCTTTAGAGAGGTACACAGTGGTGTACCCTTGGGTATTGTGGAGTGAAAGAGCTACTTTGTACCACAAGATGTAGGCTTTAGACCATCTAACAGTAGGCATTTCTATAGACACTTTCAGTACAGAATCACTATGTTCTACTGTAGCCTATCATGTCCCACTGAGGTATAAGATCGTGCCTACTTTCACTACTAAACTGGGCAACTTGGCTATATACCTCCGAGGCACTGCAAAACAGCAACCATGCACACGAGACACTTGTTGCAAAATCTGTGAGCACAGAGTGTAAATAGGGAAATGAGACCAGTGAACACGAGCAGACAGGCCCCCAGCCCCATCAGTATTGTCACGGCCTGCCACTCGAGGGAGAAGATCTCGTCAAACGTGAAGTAGGAGTCGCAGGACGCAGAGATCTGGGTGCTCTCGTTGAGACAGAGTCTGAACGAAGAGACGGAGTTGAAGTTGCCATCTTTCGTCTCCCGCTGCAGCCAGTTGGAGAAGTAGAGTCCCAGAGAGCAGAGAGCGGCCGATGCCAGCGACAAGAGAGACCACAAAAGAATCGGCAGCGTCCAGCGAGTGCAGCAACCGGCCATCGTCCACACGCACCCGATTTTCAATGATCTGCGCATGCGTACAAAATTCGCGTGGACGCAAGCAACATTAATGTGTAGTTAACGAAAAAAGGTAAAAAGGGTATAAAAAAGATCACAGAGTGTATCCACCCCTTCTGTGTTTCTCTTTAAATCGTCCAGCGGTCCAGGAGAGTCCGGTAGCTACTGCTCCAGTCCCAGTACCGACCATGGTCAAGATGTAGGCCCAGCCGATGCTGCAGTCGCCCAGTTGATACGAGCCTGCTGCAGACCCACACAGCTCAGGGTGTTTGGCATGGTCGTTGATGCCAGCAGGAAATACAACAATGGATATGAAGAAAAGCACAACTGGAGGGGACGGAAAGAAGACCAGAGAGATTGTAATGAGCCTACACCAACAAAAGTGAAAATTGTAGTAGCTAACCTGTTTAGACACACAACTAACACTTGTATTGAAAAGTCACTGCCTATTGGCAGTTTCTGTTATAGCACAGTGTTATGTAAAAGGCACACTTCTCAAGCAACAACATGGTGTGTTTACAGAGGGAACTTTTACTGGGGGGTACAATATGAGGTACGAAGTGTTTATTGTCAGCTAGACAAAATACCAACAGGTTCACACAGTGGCTAAAATATATGGGTACTTGGCAATGAAGCATATGTGTTTAGAGGTAATTATTTAATTTGGGGTGCTTAATTCTTGGCATTCAATTCATGAGAATGATAAAGTTAAGCTATATATAATGCCTAGTGCCCATGTGGATCTTATAATAGCAAAACAGAGCCAACATGTTTCCGTGCTGAAACATCAAATTGGAACCCTTATCTAGAGCCCTAGCCAGGAGCACAATACATCAAACTGTTGTGTGCTATTCCACAACTCCCTTGGCCAAAGGGTGGTCAGTCGTCCACACCCATCTCCAGTGACTTGCCAAAGACACATACACAAACATCAACAACATCTCTAAGAATTGTAATACACCTTACAATGATGTAGTACAGTCTAGTAGAAATAAACCTATTATAAACTCGTGGCTCCCCTTATCCCCAGTATATTAAGTTTCCATAATGGAGCAGAACTGAAGTGGAATTCATGTACGTATATACAATCTCACCTCCCAAGCACTGGAGGATAACAACCAACGCTGTCACATAGACGTTGAAGAGTTTCTTGATGCACAGACCAAAGAGGGACATTACTCCAGAAAAGATGAGGCAGCAGGCTCCGATACCCATTAGAAGAGTAATGGCCTTCCATTCGGACGAATATATCTCGTCGAAAGAGAAATAGGCCTGGCAGGAGGTGGAGAACTGGCCAGTCTCATTGAGACAGAGTCTGTAGGGAGATAGAGAGTTATACGTCCCTTCTGGAGTGACTTTCTGCAGCCAGTTGGAGTAGTAGAGCCCCACGGGACAGATGACGGCCGTAAAGAAGGAGAATACCGTCCACAGGTAGGCCGGGAGAGTGTAGCTAGACCAGCAGAAACACCTGGCCATAGCTCGGAGACTACGCTAATTATGATATAGGTCTTTGGTTCACTGACGATCTGGCGCTACTAAAGTTACCCACTGCTGTAGGTTTCGGCCCTCGGATGTCTCCTGCGAAGTCTTTTTGCAGAGCGCTTCTTCGCCGCTGCGCGATCAGCACCCAAACAAAGTGGGAGGGAGGCATGCGCGCATGCGCAATTTCATCGCGTTACCGGAGCAACTGCGCGGAGAGCGTAAACACAGCCCGAGGGGCTCCGTGAGTGTTGTCCTCCGGCGATCGTCGTCCAGCCTAGCCCCCGGGCGCATGCTAGGCAATCCAACCGCCGCCGCCATGCCTCTGGCACACGACAGGCTCGAGGTTCTGCAAGTGAGAAAGTTGGTGCAGTGCGTGCGCACAGGAGACAAGGCGCAGATCACCAAACTGGTCCAGCATGGAATATCCGGGCTTATAAACTATCAAGGTGAAGGGACCATGCAACTACATACAATAAAGCACTGGAAAATTGCATCATGCTAACCTTATACATTGCCTTACAGATCCGGCAACAGGTGAGGGTGCACTGCATGTGGCAGTGACTCGGAATGACGAGGCCGTGGTGACACAGTTGCTGGATCTGGGAGCTTCCCTGGGCACCCAGGACCTGGAGGGGAAGACCCCTCTAATGACGGCCTGCCAGTACGGACACCTGCAGGCACTGGAGACGCTGGCAACAAGAGGAGTGAACATGGCAGGTGGGTGAGAGAGAAAACAGTGTGACGATGGAGAGAGGGTAAAGACTACTAAAGAGGGGATGGGTAGGAAATAGAGGTGATGAGTGAATTAATGACTTTGGTTGGTAAATGAATGGTGTAGCATGAACATATGGTCAGAAACGAAGTGGAGGGTATGTATATTTAGATGGTTGCTGAGATGTAGTTTAACAAATGAGAGGATGAAGAGAGATAATGGAGCTAGTGGGATAAGTGGGGAGAAAATGAGATAATGAAAGAGTATATATATATAAAATGAGTGCTGCAGTAGGCTGGTGAAGGGGGGGCGCATCCTTTTGATAACTTTAATGAATGGAGGATATTGCATGACGGCATGCATGTTGTTTGTGTCTGTGTATGTATTTTGGTGGAGGATGGGGGGTGGAGGGTGACTTCTGGTTTTCTTTCTTTTCTATTCTCTGTGGTTAGTATGCTATAAACATACTTTTCATGTTCACCAGAACATGTTCTTATGTCTCATATATAAAACTACATGACCCCTCAATGCTCTACTCTTCATGTAGTGACGGACAATTCTGGAAAGCCGGCCCTGTTCCACTGTTTCCATCCCACCAACCGACATGCCAAGTGCCTGGGCTTTCTCCTGGAGTGTGGAGCTGACCCCAACACCAGGGTAAAGTGGAGCCTTCTTAGTACCGACTCCTGGGGACCATTAAAAATGTTCATAAGTAGGGATTGGGGAAGACCGGCTTTTGTCTGTAGCTCAGTGCCTTGTGTATTGGATTTCCAGTCATGACGTCTGAGTTTGATAACTCCTGACAAAAGTTCTTTCTCTTTCCCTCCTGTCCGTGTATTTCTATCATTTTCACCGACATTTATGCCTGCCCATTGAATAAAACTGTTCTACTGCTTTTTTTAATGGCATTAACATTTCCTTCACATTTCATGCTTCTAGGACGAACATGGTTTCCCTGTTGTCTGCGGTGCAAGCAGTGAGGGGCTGGAGAGACATCTCGAGAGATTGCTGGAGAAGGGAGCCGACCCAAATGCCAGGGAACCAGTAAGACCCAATTGCATTCTATTTGTGCCTATTACTATCCATGTGTAATGACTGTACGTACTCTTACTCATACTCATTCCTCATCACACGTGTAGTCTAGTACAAAAGACTGTACGTATACCGGCAGAGCTGGTTTTGTCAAAAATAGAGATTATATATATCACAGTAGCTATATGTTCTGTCCAGCTCTCACGAGAAACGTGCAGGCTAACCTACGTACGTTCCAAGCGCTATATACATAATTATGCTTGTTGTTTCGTGTGCAGAGAGAAGGCAAACCGGCACTAGTTCTGGCATCAGAAGGAGGTCACGTGGAGTGTGTTCGGTTACTCATGAGCCATCCCAGCATTGACAAGAATGGCACATACGGAGAGGAAGGCCTCTGTGCACTACACAGGTAGACAAATAATGAGTGGGAATTGAAAATTATGAACTGAAAAAACAGGATAAGTTATTTTAAAAATCAGTGGCATCTGCATATGAAATGCCATTTCTGCACCTCTTTAACCATGTTATGGAATCTTATGTCACAGAGCAGCCAGTCTGGGTCAGTTCCTGGTAATCCAGGTCCTCTCTGCTTACGGAGCAGACTTCACAGTTTCAACCACGCACCACGAGAACGCAGTCTTTTTCGCCACTCGCAGCAATCATCTAATAGTCCTGAGGCTGCTTGGTCAGAGGGGTACGTACTTAGTCCCTCTAGATTTGTATGGTAGCAATGGGGGTGCATTCAACTACATATATTACTCTTCAGGGTCCCCAACCAATGATGAGAACGAACAGGGGGTGACACCCCAGAAATTGGCAAAGCAGGAAGGAATGAAAGACGCCATGAAAGAACTAAAAAAGCTGACAAGTTTCCAGGACAAGATTGCTCGTGGAGCTAAGCCAAAGGGAGCTGCTGAGCCATGGGCTATACAGGTGAGGAAGCTAGACAGAGTGAATAATAGTTGGAGTAATGAGCCAGTTGGCCCCTGTGGCCTGATGAACAAGGCCAACTACACACAAATGAGCAAATACACACAGCCAGCCCCTGTGGCCTAATGGATAAGGCACTGGTCTCCTAAACCAGGGATTGTGGGTTCGAGTCCCACCAGGGGTATAGTCTGTCCAAACTTTTGAATCTTTTTTCTTTCACGATATATGTATATCCCCTCTCTATTTTTAGCTGTACGACTGGACCCAAGTGAACAAACCCCGGCTTTTGGAGCTCTGTCGTGAGCAGCAATCTGGCGAGGGAGGCGTGATCACCACAGAAGCGTTTACTTCAGTGCTACACACAATGGGAGCTCCACTGGAGTCCGAGGGTTTAACAAGTCTCCTGGCAATATACGACAAGAAAGGGGAGGGAGTGATGAATTACGACGATTTCATCTCCGAACAAAAGTTCATTCATGCGGTAAGTAATGCAGAGTACGGACTCGTGCACACTTGAAATATGGACATTTTTTATGCAGCAATACAAAATTGGTCCAGGTGATGACATCAAAGCAAAGAAGGTCAGTCGAATTCATACATAATTAAATGCTGTCAAAATTAGACATAAATACATGCTGTATGCAGGGAAAGAAAGGCAAAAAAGGAGGGAAGAAGGGAAAAGGCAAAAAGGTGGGCGATTATTTTTTGGAAACGATTTTTTTTCAAATCGATGAATCCTGAAGGGAGGAAAGACAAAGATAGTTTGTCCGATCTACTACGAAGAGGCACGACCGCCTACAGCAGGCATCCCAGACTCTGTCATTGAAAAGGAGATGGTTAGTTGGTGTTAGTATGACTAGTAGCTACATGTCTACTAGTGGGCACCCTGAGGTGCAGGTAATTTTAGGCATGATTAAACATACATAGCGACTAATGCGCGTATTACGGAAGGCGTGGCGGTTTCTCTTCCATGTAGAACTGTGTATTATAGAAGCATGCAAATGATAACTCGGGTTTGCAAACACCAGTACGGATGCTGCATTTACGCACTTGGCAGCTTGGGCCCGGTTATTAAACACCAACCGTTGTATACCCTAATGAATGATACAGTTGAGATTTCACCAACCATAATTTTTCCTTTTGCAGTATGTGACTGACATGCAGAGGTTTTCGGGGCTGCCTACACAGCCTCAGCACCGCTATGTGGATGATTCTGCATGGTACCTAATTCATCCAGGTATATTTAATAATAATCAGGAGAGTTCAAAGGTCTTTCATCTTGAATGTGGCCACATGCTACGTACATGTCTCAGATAATAGAAATTCGCAGCGTTCCAATTATTTACCCCCTGCTCTGCCCCATACATGGAAGAACGAACAATAACACACATTTGTGGCATGTTGCTACAATGTGTGAGATTTTGCGTGGCAATCAAGGTGGAATTTTTCAGCGCCCAAGTTGACCCAGCCCTTGGCCTCAGCAGAGTCTCACATTAGCTCACGCTCGACTACAGGACACAGCTGCGCGATGAAGTTGCTAGGAAGCTAAGGAGGTAGTTAGGTGAATCCACACGAATTGAATTCCTAACACAGGGAGGTTCATGCAGCAGACCAGAACGCGGAAATGCAGTGGGAACTGTTGGAATTTGAACTACCATATATGGAACCTACAAGCTACACTTTTACACTGTAACCTATACATGAGGACACTTTAGGCAGTAGTACATGCTACGATAGGGGAATAAGGTTGCATCCGTTACCTGGAAACTATCATTAAGCATGCATGGCTACCCTTGTGAAGGTAAGCGGCCATTATTATTGTGGTTTAGGCAGTTGGGTATAATGTAGTAGTTCCAATAGTGGTGTGCTGGACATGGATTCCACCCACTTAGAGCAGACCACATCACTCTCATCAATAGTGTCCAGCCTGCCATTGGAATTTCGAGCATTGCCTTTCGCTTGTTTTCGCTTGATCTCTCCTCACCCAGCAACCTTCTTTGGGTGTGGCTGGTATTCACTTATGCAACGTTACTGCTATTTTGCAGCATGTGGATACACATCTACTAACCTGCTTCGGTTATCTTCACTGCCAGAAATTTACTAAAGTTAAAGAATTATGGTGCTAATCAACAAAAAAACTGTGGCTGCTCTACATTTTGAAATTCACTACTTTTATTTGTAAATGAAACTGTTATCATGAGCTGAGGAAAAGTGAGGGAAAGTGAGGCAAGAAAGAGTTGAGTGAATAATATCAAAGAGAGCAGTCATTTATGCTTCTTAATCCATGGGGAAAGAGGTGTAGCAAGGTACGTAGGTTAGGTTTGTTGAGGATTATATCATTTATGACAGTGTGTTTCAGCTTTCTTCTACTACCTTTTGAAGTTTACTTCTCTTACTTGATCAGTGGGAACATTGCAATTGATACCTCTGTGGAGTATTATTGTCCAACTATAAAGGAAGTTGCTTGTGGTGAGTACACTACAGTCACTGTGGGTAGAAAAGTGAGTAGTGGCTTATCCCCACAACCCCTTCAGGCAACTCTAGACTTACTTTCAGTCAGCCTCCTTTACAGGTATAATACTTCTTTAGTGACCGGGACTGCCAAAATGGTAGCGAGGGCATCTAATGATGAGCATCTCTCAAAAGTGTTGTGATAAGCAAAGATGTGTGTAATGGAGGTGGATTAAAGCACGGTCACTCCTCAGTGAAGCCTGTTGTTTACCCTTAGTGGGTCAGGTTGGCACGGGTTCCACTTTGGTGGGGGAGGCAAGCGTAACAAATTTCAGGCAGTGTTGCAAAAGGTGCAGAATATACAGTATTAATTGTGTCGAGTGCACCTGGTGTGTGTGTGTGTGTGTGTGTGTGTGTGATGGGCAGGTTGAAAGGTGCATCTGGTTCACCCTTCACCCACTGTCTAGACTTGGCAGAATCTCTTTATCATGTTAGGCAATACCTATGTTAATTGTCGAACCATAAAAATAAAATACATTTTCCCCCACTTGGGCTCGGCTTTTGTGTCTGTCGGTATGTTTATAAACACAATAAAAGTCTAATCTGCAATTATTATCAAAGTTCAAACTAAAAAATAAGATTTTTACTGGTGTATTAGATATATTATGAATGTACAGCAAGGGACGATGTCAGTGTCCAACACTGTGTTATAAAACTAGACTGAAGTCAGACTGAGTTTTACTTGCCACTAATCAATCAGGACCACAAACGAATGTCGAAAATTAGCTCAACTATCTATATACATGTGCAAAAATTAGTTCACCTGTCTACGTGTGTTAAAACAAATGCTCCGTATGGGGTTAAATAGTTGTGATGGTGCAAGAAGTTCCAGTTGCATTACAAAGGAAAGTGCAAGTCCTGAACAACCTATATAAAGTGGAGAGGATTTTCAGGAAAACATCTTGGCACTGGGTGTACTCTGCCCACAGCCAGGTGTGTCCGGCCTCGTGCGATGCAGAGTTGCGTAATCACACAATGCTGAGTCACGTACACGAGCAGTGACAAGCCAGTGTCACATTAATGTACGTATTAATATCCGACCAGTACATATTTTAAAGGCGTTTGAGGATGTTTTAAAACAGAGCTGTACAAAAACTTTAATGTATTACCACATGCCTAATGTGTACCATTTATAATTATACTGTAATATTGGAAGTATGTAACTTCATCTCTCTCTCTCTCTCTCTCTCTCTCTCTCTCTCTCTTTCTATGAATTACATTCTGCACGTACTCGCACATAATAATAGCACAGCAGTTTTTCACCGGGGCCATTTGGCAGTGTAAAAAACAAAATTAATAATGTAGCAGTGTTTGCTCTGTCATAACTCATTTTGGAGGGTGTCCAGGCGCAGGCGTGGGGTCTAGGGCTGAAGCCAGGGGGTAGGACCGCTTGAAAGGCGGCTTTCAACCCGCGCGGCCAAAGGACGCACAGGGGACTGTTTTGGATAAATCAGTAAATGAGGGCAGTCAACACAACACGCGTGTAGGGTCACGAAACAAAGCCGCCCCTAAGTGCTGTTTACAATAGATATCGTTGGGGGGCTGATGCACGGGGACGCCGTTGATCTACTGGGTATAGATAGAGCTTCACAACCATCTCATTCCATGCCAGATAAAACACTGCCGTTTGAGTCAAAGCACCGTTGGTTATCTGTCTGTCTCTCTTCCAGCAACTTTCACATGGTGCACATGCCGCACTACGTTACAGATAGTCTTTGCCCGCCTCGAATTAGCTAGGTCTCTGGATCTCTTTTGTGTGGGCTAGATGTATGGACTGTAGTAATCAATCCACACACACACACACATGTACGTTCTTAAACCATAAGGCAATACACTTACATCAAACAACATCCCTTCCCTTAGAATGCCACACGACATAATGTAAACCAGTGCATAAGTCACATCACACTCTTACACTAACGTACACTCTCCCCTTAGAACACCACATGACGTAGTGTAAGGTAAATAGCATAAGTCACATCACACTCTTACACTAACGTACACTCCCCTTAGAACACCACACAACATAGTGTAAATAAAGTCCATGCATACATCACAAGTCTCTTACACTCATCCCCTTAGAACACCACATGACGTAGTGTAAGGTAAATAGCATAAGTCACATCACACTCTTACACTAACGTACACTCTCCCCTTAGAACGACAGTACATGCAGCTCTATGAAGCAATACGCCACAGTGACTTGAGTTCTCTCCAGACGGCCCTCAACGCCGGCATGTCCGTGGACACGAGGGACAAGTACAACAAAACCCCTCTCATGATAGCCTGTGCCCACGGTCGCCCAGATGTCGCCAAGTTCTTCCTGGACAGAGGGTAAGAGGCCGTCCGTGCTCTACAGGTGTACCATTACAAGTAGCTGCGTAGACAGTGTGGAATTCGACTCCTGGCTGCGAAACTAAAACCAAGTGCTTTGTCGGTCAATTGTCAGTGTGTACCGTATGCTTTTCCATTAAGGCATGCATCGGTGGGAAGAGTGATAGAGCCAGCTGTGTTTGCTATATAGAGGGAAACAGCACTTTGCCCTGCTTGCTGTGAGGCACATGTGTACACTGTATTTCCTTTCACTCACAGGGCCGATGTGAATGCCATAGACAATTTTAGTTGGACTGCACTCCATCACTGTGCGCACTCTGGCCAGGTATATATATTCCCATACGTACACCTGTATATACTTCATGTTCGAACGCAGTACCGTAGTAGGTTGGTACTATAATACAAAGAAGATGAGTACATAATATACGAGAGGTGTTTATACAGTAGTGTGCACAGCGATATCCAATAGAGTTCAACAGTAGTTGGTTCTTTGTGTTGTATACATGGGATCCAGATTCATGAAATTCTAATGATGGGAACACTCATCAGCCCAATAAACAAACACTCCCTTCTGCTTGCACACTTGGCGTTTGCCTACATTATAATTGTAGCGCAATATAGCCAGCCATACAGTGTACGGATGTGCTACGAGACATTGCGCAACAGATGTGTCCCGTAATCTCATCAAAGCAAGGCTCACACATTGAAGTGTGTACAACCGGACTTTTACCCACGGGTATAGCTCATCATCTGTAGTACATATTTACATTCTGTCCCGCATTCTTCTGGCCATAAAGCAGCAGCCATTGATGGATGGACACAGGCTGTGGGCCCATTGCACGTTTTTCCAGCCCAGGTGCAGCGTCGCCATGGTTACCCGCACAATTCACCATCTCCACGTGTGCCTACGTATGTACGTACCTAATATTTCAAAGGATCTGGCAGCTCCTCTATATATTAACTTCTATCGGCCGACTATAGACTACCAGAAGCCGTCGAAAGACATGCGGTGATCTCAATAGTAAAACAGGGTTTCCGGTTCCTGTATTGCCAAGAATATGGGATATACTGTACCTTTCTCTGTGCACAGGCTTGCATTTGGACCCTTTGTTGACATTGTACCTCTTGTGACAGTGCTCTTGTCAATGTGTTATATCAGTTTTACAGTGTAAAAGTCGGGTATAATAATATGTGTGCCCAGGAGGGACTGGTGAGACTCCTGCTGGATGCCGGGGCCAACATTGACGCCCAGTCCTGCAACGGAGGAACACCTCTCATGCGGGCTATAGAAACATCGCAGAAGAATATCGTGAAACTTCTTCTGGAGAGGGGGTCAGTCACATGGGTGGGTGTATATCACAGCATAAGATAGCAAGAGCTGTTTGTATAGAACTCTACTAATAGGGCCGAATGTCGCCCACATGCTTCCAGATTGTCATAGTGATTGGACTTCAATCATACGTAGTGCTGTGGTTTGTACTGCACTTGGTTTACCTTTAATGGTAAGGGAGCATGCATGGAGCATGCATGTACTACAATATGACATGCTGCATTCCCGGTTGTCAAAGTTACCCATCATCCTTGCCAGGGATCAAAGAGCTTCTTCCTAGGAAGTCTCTCTGTCACTCTATAGTGACATCATAAGCCACTACAGGTGGGGGATTTTTATACCTTACTTAACTAGGGGCATCCCATTGTGTCCACTAGTTTATGCCATATTAGTGCAACTCTCAATGTGACCAGGAAATGTGTCCTCCTGTGTTGATGTCCCTATGCATGCATGTGCATGCATGCCCCTCTCACCCCAAACACCACCAGTCAAGTGCGGTTGCACTGACTCAGCTGTGGGGGCAACAGGAGGGAGGGATCAAAGATGCGTAAACAATAGAGAAGCTCAAGGTCTAGGCTTTCCCATTTCCTTTTGTGGTGTGTAGTGGTCTCCTCCTGTGGTCAGGGTGAAAGGTTTTTTTAATTCCCACACCCAAGGCCAAAGTCTTCTTACTTCCTCCAATTCCACTTCACACTCTTCAAACGAAGTCCATCTCTTCCTCTTCTCCTCCACACACACACAAATACACACACACATACGCACACACACACACACACAGTGCAAATGTACAGAAGGAGAACAAGAATGGACATTCTGCACTGGATGTGGCCAGGAACTGGGGGGATGACTTCATCTATGCAGTAGTCTACGCCAAGGCTCAGACTCTGCCACCTGTAGTCAAGAAAGGTACTGCACATCACAACACTGCTTATGGACAGCTCTTAGCAGCTCCAGGGCCATTGTACTAGAATAGTGTTAATAGGTTCAGCTTGCTGGTTATCACCACAATACACAATTGGAGGAAGCTGGTCGGAACTGAGGGTGTAGCAGCCATAGTGTGTGTGTACCATTATGGTCATGTACTGGATAAATTCCCACACACAAGCAAATCCGGCATGATTAAAGAGCGATTCAGACCACTATGGTGGCTGCCGGCGATTCTAGAGGATGTCTAGAAGTCAGGGCTAGAAAACCAGACCGTACTTGAGACAAAATACAGTAAAACTGGGTTGCTTGGTTGCATTCCAGGAGACTTTTCGTCCATTAGCAACTGAACTTTTCAAAGAAGTGTGGGAGTTCTATTAATTATAGAGGGTATTCTCACTGCCATATCTTATACAAAGCAACACTCTTTCAGTTGCAACTGCTGTTGGACACACAGTTGTTAGTCATTAGACCCACGCAATTAACAAGGAATGCCACACATCTGTTGGCAATCCATCCAAGTATATATGAGAAGGGTAATACCATCTTCAGTATGACTCTTGGTTCTTGCTTGTGTTAAATGCATGAGCCTGCAGCATTGCCTTGAGGCGTAAACATATAGCAAGGGCTTGGCTGGACAGGTGTGTTTTTGAAACCCTATCTCTCAGCTCATAGGATTGTTTGCAGCCTCTAAAACGCTTGGGTTCATGTTATACCTCAACAAGCACTGCAGGGGCTACCTGCTTGCAACTGAGTATGTACTATATATGTATGTCTGATACAAAATAAAAATTTTCCACATTATTCATGGTATATAGATGACAAGAACAAAGGAGGCAAGGGAGGCAAGGGAGGGACCAAGGGTGATAAAGGTGGCAAGGGAAAGAAAAAGAAAGGAGACAAGGAAGACTCATTACCAAAGATCCTCCCTGTAAGTTGTATATATATATAGCCTGGCTGAACGTTTTTAGAGATAAGAGGACTTTACTGTTCCTGCGTGGCTGTCAAGTTATTTGATCTGGTGGTAAACTGATCAGCTGTGTAAGCAGCCCAGTCTAAAGCGTTTGTACAGGCTAAGTACCCCATCTCACATTACACCCTCTATAGTGGTCATGTCTATTATAACCAGAGTTCAACTGGGCCTACAGGTCTCATGAGAGAAATACATATTAGATAGAGAAGTGGGCTGTGGGCTAAGAGAGGGGGGGAGGGTCTTTGGAGGATAAGCAGCCTGGATTATGTATCTATGGCTACAGAGAGATATCATTTACCAGCTATTGTTAATGCAGTAAAGCTCTGTTTAGCTCTCCATTGGTGTGTCAACTGCACTGGGCAATCACCACATGCTGTGCTGCTTTTTCTCTGTGTGATCTCTTTTTGAGTATTATTACACTAATAATATGCTATTCATGACAGCATGTTGCAGTAGTCACTACAGAGGCATAGTATGTGGCAGTATAATCTTACCTGCACTTCATACATTCTCCAAGTGTACTGTGGTTTTTTAGTGGTTGTGTTTCATGGGGGTTTGAGACGGTATTAGCATAAAGTGGGCTGCACCATACAATATAATTGCTTCAAATATGCTAAGCAGTCACCTAAAGTATGCATTGTGGTATGTATAGTATAGAAGAGCCCAGTGACTACAACTGACGTAATCCAGGTTGGGGCTGCTTACACAGCTGATCAGTGGTCTGGCAAACAGTCAGTGACATCATCTCTGTTGTAGTACATCAATTAAAACATGCCAACATGCCAAGTCCATAGGCACAGTCTCGGGCCAAGTTTAGCTGTCACTAATCCTGTGTCAAGCGAAACATACATTTCTTATGAAAACTATAACCAATTTTGGAGATGGAAAGTGCCATGAATCTATGCATAACTCTGTTAGACCAAATCCATAGGCACACATCTACACTCTGATTAGTATCATGCACTGCAGAACGTAATTCAATCGTCCCTTGTGCGTCCATCTGTGTATGCTCACTGGACTTTTATTTTGAAGCTCCAGAGTTTAGAATTCATGTAAGCAAATACCTGAGCTGTTTATGTACACAACCAATCAACATGCATATCTACCAACAGAGCCATATCGTCTTTCAGTGATTCACGATGATGCTCTTTGCGGTTCAGGTCTAGTTAACGATTTTGGCCAAAGTGTGTTCCTCAGTGACCCAACAATACCCAACTTAGCTGCTTGCGTCAGTGTCTATGGCACATGTTGGCATTGGCTCATTAGTGAAGCAATTTGCGACCGGGATTTCTGTCTGCGAGGGTGGATTCCTAGCCTCTCGCCTGAGGGGCTTGTTGTAACTGGAAAACATTTCCCAAGGGTGGGGTAAATGAATGAAAATTCATTTCGGATCACATAAGTAGATAGGTATTGGTCCTGCTATTAGGTTAAATACACTTGTACAGACAGCTTATTGCCACTGGGTAAGCATTATACATATGAGGGTGTTTTGGGGGAAATAAAAATTCAATCGCTCAATTAAATGCTATCGTTTTCTTTAAGAATGTACGTACGAGAGTATCACATGTGACTGTGTTTGTCATCAGAGACAGTTGTACGTATGTGAGCATGACAATTCTAGTAGACTGGCCGCATGATTAATATAATACTTTAGCCTGTTGTCCAGTGTTCACATTGAGAAGATGCCACACAAACTGGGCAGGTTAACTCACCAAGTCACCAGCTGTTGGGTCTAGCTTAGCCATCTCCAGTGTAACACGAGCCCTCTAGCCCGGAGGAAAATGTCTGGCAAATCCTTGTGTGTCAAAAAACATTAGCAGTCTGTGTTCCCATTGAAAGGTGAAACTCTAAACCAAGTGTTATGCATAATTATGCCTTTTATGTGTAGTGTCATCAGATTATAACTAAAAAAGAATTTCCCTTACATAACGTTACACGGTGGAACATACCACAATTGATATTCACCGACAGGGTCCACCTTTGCTCCCGCTGCCCCCGCCCCCACGGCTACCAACACCAGCTGAATACCTGCAAGAGGTCAGACGGACCACGACCCTCGGGAGCATGCATGCCTCGACACATGTGAAGCCTTCCCCGGCCTACAGACCGCGACCTGCTTGGGTCTCTCGTCCTCCCACATCCGTAAGCAAAACTTGCTCTTGTCTGGTACAATAGCAGAGAGTCAGCTAAAATAATGATTCACTGTAAGGCAATGACCCTGCTTCCTTAGGTCGATGGAGTTTGATAACTTTGGCATCAACTCTTAATAATTTCATGCTTATTTGTATTGTGCGTGTGTGTTGGGTGCAGGAGGATTACTTGGAATCATTGGAGAAGATGAGAAAAGACACTGGAAACAAGGACTTTGACTTGGATGAGACTCGGACTCCATTCCAACTACAGATTGAGGCTCGTGTGCAGGCCATGGACATTGCAGATGTGTAGTCCAGTATTTTTGTCTTATTATTTTTTTATTGTTTGCACACAGTGACAGATGTCTCTTTAAAGATGATACACATTTTGTTTTTGTACGTATGTTCACCGTATTATGCCGCGCCGCCGCTCGGCGCGCACAGAGCTCACGTGCTCCATTGCACGATCAGTATAAAATAGCGCGCGAAATTTGTGATTGTCTGCTTCGACACCTCGAAAGCAAACAATAGCGAGAAAAAGAATATGCATGCCCCGGTGCACAGCTCACTTATAATTTCTGCCGTGATTGCGGTCGTGATAAGTATGCCGGCTCCCGAATCGACGCCACCCAAACTGGACACCCCCTATCATCAATGCAAGCCTGTACCCAGTCGTACGTGTGCCCGGCATTTCAATATGCCCGAGGAGAATACATGGTACGCTACGTTCCCGAACGCCAGAGGCCTGGGACTGAACCACGCGCTGAAGGAGTTTTCAGACTTTTCGCGACTGTTGGAGATGGAGAACTATTGCTCTCAGATGCTCTACACCCTGCTCTGTTTCCACTACTTCCCTCCGTGCTCACTCCCAAACAACCCCGGGCTGGTGGTGCAACCGTGCCAAGAGGTCTGCCGAGAAGCTACGGAGGCCTGCTTGCCAATCGCAAGGGCGATGAGCGGAGATGCAGTCAGAATCCCTAACCACCTGGACTGCACCAATTTCGCGGAGTACCACAACCGTAGAGCGCGCTACTACCATCACGGGGGTCGAGCCGACAATACAGCAACTGGAGCAACCGTCAGCCCCAACCTTGTACTGGCCTGCCCCAACTCCTGTGAGTTCAACCATTCATATATAAAAAAATACCTACTAATTAGAATTTCTTTGTTTCGACAATTGCCATCCGCTAATCATTTCTACAGCTATCCATGTGGATTTTTCTCAACCACCGGGGAAACTGGTCTATGAGGCGTTGGAAGGTTCCGGTTTCCTGGAAGTGTGTCTCGTGCTGGCAAACACGGGATCCTACGATGCCAACCACACTCTTGCCACTTCAGTTTCTGTCCATCTCTCAACAGTCCAGAGAAACGACACTTTATACGAAATGGGTGAGGGGAAATGCTAGGCATATCCAATGCACTTGTGGGAAATAACATTTACAGCATTATAATTTATTCAGCCTTTACTAGATTGTGTCTATTTTTCTTCATATTTCCTCAGCCACACCTGATGTAGACTACACCCCACTGTCCACCACCCTTGTGTTCCCCGTGGGAAGCAACAAGTGGCACAGACTCTGTGCCAACGTCCCCATCACCGGCAATGCGAACGTCAACCCCGACAGGGCATTTGGCCTCAAAGCAGTCATTCTATCTCCGTCCTCTGCTAACTTTGGTGGCGAGACTCAGAGCTCTGCAGGCATCATCAATGCTGTTATTGTCGATGACGATGGTGTGTTTAACTCACCATACACCACCATTTTTGTCCCTAATCCAGCTGAATGGCAACAGTAGGATCTAATGTAGTGTTTGCATTCATGCGATGGTTAATTTGTGGGTTCACCCATTTTTAGGGTGGGGATGCTCGTAATTGATCTGTAACTACTTAGATTACCCGTCAAGCCAAGATTTTATAGCAAGATGTGTGATTGGATTGTGGTCTCTACCCTGCAGGGATCCATGTCGGCTTTGTTCTGCCAGAAGGAAGGGCCATGTATGAAAGCAAGGAAGACAGAGGCAGGCTGGAGATATGCTTGGTGCTCACGAGTGAGTATCAGGCAGTGCTGAGTGACCCACTCAGTGTGACCTTGACCCCCATTCAGACAACATCAACCATCTTTGTCAGAGGTATACTGATATAAAGGGTTTGTGGGTTAATTGATAAAAAGCTAGTAAACTTTATACCCTGGTGTGGGTGCTGTATATATGTCACAGGATGTTCTTTGATAGTCTGCTGACCTGTGTCTCCCCTTACGCAGCCGAACGAGAGTTGGACTACAGTCTGGAGGAAGTATACGTAGAGTTTCCTGCTGGCAGTGGGGTTGGACACACACAGTGTGGCAACGTGTCTATTTCTGTTGACGGTCTCATTGAAGCAGACGAATCGTTCAGCATTCGGGCCACTGTCAACAGTCCAAGTTCTGTTCGATTTGCTGGCAGCTATCAGCAGACTGCCGTTGTAGATGTCATCATTCGCGATGATGATGGTTAGTTCCCAATTTATACAGTATACCTTCTGACTACACACACACATTGTTTTATGTGCCCGTGACTTCTCCCACAGAGTGTACTATGGCAGCTGGACAGTGTAGACGGAACTGCGACATGAGGGACAATGCAAGCAAAGGCATCTTCAGACATAACTGCTTTGATTACGGTTAGCAGAGCATTCAGAGCTCTTGGACTACATTGTATCACACTCCCCCCTTCCCTGCAGCTGCTCGTGTGCAATTGATAAGAGAACGAGACCTCCAGGGGTGTTCTGCCCTGGATGTGACAGTGGTTCAGTGCTGGGAGCTTCAACCCGGAGTCTGTGTGGCAAACAGCACACGTCTCTCCATCCCATCCTGCCAAAACTGCATGACCAATGTGACGGAGGGTGGAGAGTACCTCATTGCCGGCCTGCACCAGTCAGAAGTGGGCATGTTCCTGCCCAACTATAAGAAGGCAGGGCTCATTGGAGAGTGGAATGACAGGAAGTACGGCTCAATAGGGGACTGGGTTCAGTTTGGCATTGACTTTAGGACACCAGACTCAGACTGCGATACATAGGGACCAAGTATATATACGCACATTGCAGAGCTGTTCACATTTTATATTTGCTGTATAGAGCGAGCGCGCGTCGCGGCGGCGCGGCTGCGCGGATAGTATAGTGGCGTCTACGCGCGCTCTCTGCGCGCTCTATAATGATGCGCGCTTGTGGGCCGGGCCGGGCGTCCCGGCACGTCGACGAAGCCATTGGCGTCCGGGGCGTAGGCATGCCAGCCGCCTCAGCTCAAGAGATTGGCTATATAAAAAATCAGCGACGGTGTCTCGCTAGTTGCCGGCCACGAAGACATGAGAGGTTGGTTTGGGTTGTTCGCTCTTTGCGCCGCGGCTTGTGCCTCGGCAGATGTCAAAAAGGTGCAGCCTTCGGACGAGGACTGTCCGTGTGTACAGGCAAGCGGCCTCTGCGAGACTCACTACAATATTAACTGGTACGCTCGATTTCCCAACGCAAGAGACCAGTATTTTACAAACGCCCTGCGGGAGTTTTTAGACTTTCGTCAATTACTCTCCTTGGACAACTACTGCTCGCATATGCTATACAACCTCCTGTGCTTTCACTACTTCCCTAAGTGTGACCCGCCGCCGTCACCGCCACCGCCACAACGGCAGCAGCTCCATCATGCGACGCCGTGTCGAGAGACGTGCATCGAAGCGCTGACGACGTGTATCGATCAAGCGAGAGTAAGAAACCCCAACTACGTGTTTCCAGCTCATCTCAACTGCAGCAATTTTCCGTCTGGTTCGGGCGACTGTGATGTTCCTTTAGAGGGTCAATGCAGTACCCAATGCCCAGCCTGTCCCAACGCAAGTAAGCCAATAAACCTAATCCTTTCACAGAATATCAACCCCTATTATTGCAGGTATACATTTGGAGTTTGTAACCGAACTTGGTCAGTCTAAATTTATTGGTTCAGAAGCTAATGGATCAGCCTCTGTTCATTTGAGATTGGCCAATGTTGGATCTTATGACTCTGAGGACGTACTGACAGAAAATGTCACAGTTCTCATCACAACAGCTCCTACAACAAACCTTCGCTTAGGTAAACCTTTTAGTGAACTCTACAATTGCAATATATCTCTCCTACCACGATTCAGTCCGAGCTGAGGCAGGAGTCGACTATGTACTACTACAGAGGGAAGTAAAAATACCAGTGGGTTCCAGGAAAGGCTTCACTATGAGTATCGAGATTGAAACCCCCTGTGATGACATAAACGAGCCTGCCGAGTACTTTGAAGTTGTTGCTAACATCACCTCCCATTCTGACGCAAAGTTTGGTGGAGCTGCACACAGTACAACTGGGTCTATGTTGGTTGAAATCCAAAATCGTAAGAGGAATCTCAGACAGTGTAGATTAGCTAGTTATTTTGTATTCTCACTAGATCCCCCACCTACAAAGACACTGTCACCACCTACACCAAGCCCATCACCTGAGCCTTGTACCCCGGATCATGACTGTAGCGGTCAGGGTTGTAACTGGAGGACAGGTCGTGTCAGTAGAAACACTTTCAGGAACAATGAATACACCTTTGGTGAGATATTAACATACCTAAATCTACCTATCAACAGAATTAACACTAGCAAATTATATGAGAGAGCCGCTGGCTATGCTACTATTATTTATTGCTACTGCAGTTGCTCTTGTGGAAGTGGTAGAATGTGGGGATTCGGTTGTGGTGAATATCCGGGAATGCCATCACATCAGCACCTGTACAATGTGCCCTCTGACAACATCCACTATAGCCATCTGCTCCAACTGCATACCTACGTGTTCCACTGGAGAGGTGCTCATTGCTGGAGTCCACGATGACTGTGGCTCAATGTACATCAACAACACCAAAAAAAAGGGACTATTTACTTCAGTGATCCGTTCTAATTGGAGAGACTTTCTGCCTACTTGTTGATATGCTAATAGCTAACAGTATGATAAATGTCGTTGTAATGTTGTGCTTCATCCCGAATATATATAATCAATCGTTATTTTTCATCCTAGCTGCTATCTTACGAACAAGTCAGTCAGCGCTATAAAGTGACTAATCCGGCGGGGGAGTCGCGGACTAGATATACGCGTGGAGCGCGCGCCGCTTTGCCGAGGCTATATTATGCAGAGGGGGCGTAAGTGCAGCGTAGTGATAGTCGTTCTTTGCGCCTCGGCAGTGCCGTGGCAAGGTTCGATAGTTGCTCACGATAATTCTTACGCTCGATTTCCCACCGCCAGAGACCTACGTACGTATATACCAGGGACGATTTTCTCAACCCGTTGCTCGTTCCCGAAGTGTGACCCAGTGCCACCGCGCTTTTAACTTATTCGTCCATTGATCGGAACCAGTGACAGCAGGACTTGACAATGTCCAACTGTAGAGGGAAGTGGTAGCTACGTAGGTTCAGGGACAGACTAGCGCGCGTAATCAGCGCAACCCTCGGCTCTTAGTTTGATTCGTCCTCTGCGCATGGGCAGGCAGAAAACGGTCGTTGGTTACGTAGCTGCATAAAAAAGAACAGAAAGACTCTCCGACAACGTGCATCAATTTGAAATGATATCGCAGACAGTTGCTGGAGCTTTCGCTCTTTTTGTTCTACTGACGGCTACGAACGGCAATCTCAAGCCAGTAGGGCCACAGCGTCAATGTCGATGCGAAGCGATTTCACCCAGTATCTGCGCGTCGCACTTTCACACGAGGGACTGGTACGGTCGATTCCCCAACGGGAGAGGCCAGAACTTGACTCGAGCCGAAAAGGAGTTCATTGACTTTTACCAGTTCCTCGCTCTGGATAACTATTGTTCGCACATGCTGTACAACCTCCTGTGCTTTCACTACTTTCCAAAATGTGAGGGAAGTCGACCGGAGCTGGGTGCGATACCGTGCCGTGAGGCCTGCAACGAGGCACTGACGTCGTGTACTGAGCACGCCCGGGCAATACAACCCAGCTACACGTTTCCTGATCACCTCAATTGCAGCAATTTTCCATCGAGGGGTTCCTCTGATCGCAGTGGCCGTGTTGTTGAAAAAGCTGCTCATTGTGACTGCATAACTGCCTGCCCCAACGCATGTTAGTTTTTAATTAAATTTGTGTGGTCATGATTGAGTCTCTGCAGCAATACATGTGGAGTTTGCAACTGATGCAGGCAAGACTGTGTTTTACGGTAACGAATCGGTAGAAATTTGCCTCAGATTGGCCAATGTTGGATCGTATGACCCTGACGCCAGACTAGCTGAAAATGTTACAGTTGAAATTATAAGTCCGGGTGAGTTGGCTTAGTTAGAATCAATGCATTAACTTGTGGTTAAATATTCTATTTTCTCAGCTGAAGTTGCACGTGAGTATGTCGCAGAGAGTAGAAACCTTGTGTTTCCTGTGGGTGCAGAAAAAGGCAATATTCGTTGTACTATAATACACATCAACAGAGGATCGCGTATAATGTTCTTCAGAGTGTCAGCGTCTGTCGTGTCTCCCAGCGGGGCAATAATTGGTGGCGATATTGCGAGCACAACAGATTCAATTACAGTGAAAATACTTGACCAATGTAACAGTGAGTTCAATCTGCCTATTATCATAGCTATCAAGACGGTTTTCTCCTTTTCTCTGAGCCAGCAGAGCCAGGACCATCATACAACCCGGCCCTTAGCCAAGAGCCTGAAATCCCACGAAACGAGTGCAGAAGTGTACTGTGCAACTGGAGAACCAACATCAGCAGAAATACATTCACCGACAACCACTACTCATTTGGTTGGTAGCATTTTTAGTAGTGATGCCAACCCAAGTCTAGACTAGCGACAAACCTGTTGCTATAGATGTGTGCAAACACAAAGTCCACACTTTTGTGTGTGTACTGAGCATTATACAATATACTAATCTGTGTATGTCTGGTATGGTTCACAGTGGCGAGAGTGCAAGTGGTGGACACGGGCAACTCAGTGCTGGAGGTTTACATGATTGAATGCCGTAACATAACCTGCGGAGTATGCCCTAAGGCACCTGTCTGCACCAAATTAGCTACTTGCCCCAACTGTCAATTAGATGGTCACTCTGTTGGGAAGGAATTCATTATTGCTGGAAGCCATACAGAGAGAGGCTCTCTTTTCATCTCCAACAACAGGAAGAAAGGACTACTTAGTTCAGACCTCAGTGGGCGGTGGTTGGACTTTACTCCATCTGACTGCAAATGACTATTATGGGACATCACAAGCGCACACATGCGCATGCGCGAACTTCCGCGCGCATGACTTTCAATTACATGCCGAAGACTGCGCAGGTTGTTGCACTTCGTGGTGTGCGAGAGATTTTCGATGATGCCTGTTTTATGCTTATGCTTCCTCGTTTTTATGAGTGCTGGAGCATCACTCGCCAACGAAAATGTCCACGAGACGAGGTATGAATGCCGGGAGCTACGGAGCAGCACGTGCGCAGACCACTTCGGCCTGGCGACGTGGTACGGGCGGTTCCCCAACGATGTCGGACTCAACAGAGACGATTCAGTCGTGGATTTCTTCAATTTCTTTGCTCTGCTCTACCAGGACAACTACTGTTCTAACGTGCTCCACAATCTGCTCTGCCTACACTACTTCCCGCTCTGTTCGCCGAGCTGCCCCGATCAATGGGTGACGCCCAGCCGGCAGCTTTGCACCGAGGCGTTAGAGGCTTGTCTGCCGTATGCCCACGTTTTGTACGGCGGAGCGTTCGAGAATACCTTTCCCAAATTTCTCAATTGCACCAGCTTCTCAAAGGCAAGTTCGATCACCTCCTGCCTCATGACCAGCGACTCCAATGGAACCAGGACAATAGACCCCTGTTGCTCCGCTTCTGAGGGCCAGATAAACCTCAATCCCCAAAGTCCAAGTGAGTTTCTGAACAGGTAGCTTGAAGAACATTCCTTGACCTTATCTGCAGGTATTCACATTGATTTCTGCCCTCCTGTTGGAGGTCGTGTGTACCAGGCTTTGGAAAATGAGAGCTCATTGGAGATATGTGTTGTGTTGGCAAATATTGGTTCCTATGATTCTACTGCCGCCCTCAGCCAACCAGTCACCTTGAGGCTGTCTCCCAGAGAGACAAAGACCTCTTTTCTACCCCCTGGTTTGTTTCATAACTGCCCCGTGTGTGGTTATCATGCAGTGCAATTATAATATATCACCATGCAACTAATCATGTCCATACTCTAAATGTGTTGACCTGAGCGGCCAGACATTAAACAATTATTAATCAGCCATTTCTGCTCAGACAGTCTTAGATAAACTACATACATACCAAGTGGTGTGGCCTAGACTAAAACAACTCTGCCATTTTCTCCGTCCGTCTTCCCCATTCCCTGCCAAGTCCCTCCTTTGATTTTCAAACGGTTTTCAAACGGGGCACATTTTTGTCATTGAAGCATTTCGTAACCATCTGAACATGGTGGTGGTATTTATATACACAGCTGGCATCAATTTTGTTTCTATTCTCCCAGCCAACCGGGAAGACGACTACTATTTACCAACGACACTGCTGACTTTCCCTGCTGGGAGCGTCAAGGGAAGAAAGCGCTGCACAGAAATCACCATCCTCAACGACTACTTACGAGAAGGAAGAGAGGCGTTCAGTATAGAGGCTGTCTCCACTTCTTCTCTTCAAGTTACTTTTGGCAGCGGGCGGGCAGGAAGTTCAAGTGTTTCAGTTGAAGTCATTATTATAGATGATGACGGTGAGATAATTATAATTGCTACTCATGGAGAAATAGGTCCAATCTTCTGTCTAGGGCCTTCATTACGAAGTCCACACGCCCAATGAGTAAATATAAGCAAAAATTACTTATCATACCGCCCTCAATTAAGCCGTTTCATACCATAGCTCATAGCTGTACATGTGTCTGCCATGTTATGTCTGACCTGCAGAGCCATTCATACCGGAAGACGAGTGTAGGGGCAGGTGCAGCATCAGAAATCGTGCCAACAGCAACACTTTCTCACAAAACTTGTACACCTTCGGTCAGTCTCTCTTTAGGGTCACCCAGTTTTTGCCTCCGCCGCATAAGCCCTAGGGATTTGCAATTTGGGGGTGTTACAGGGGAGTTAATTGAACCTGATTACTTGCATCTCTGTCAGTACATGCCACTGTCTACGCCTTGTGCCCATACGTTTAGGGTGATAATTATATATTATTGTCTTGTTGTAGACACATTTTCACTATTTCAGCTGTTCACATTGAGGCAATTGGACGCATTGACTCCAACGACAGTTCAGTGCTCGACACAGTCATCATTGAGTGCTGGGAAGTTGGGTCGCCTCACGTGTGTCCTGAAGAGAATCACACGCGCTACTCCATCCCCGTCTGCCGAGACTGCGTCCTGGACTTTCGCAGTGGAGAGGAGTACCTGATTGCCGGTCGACATGTCCAGGGTCTAGGACGAGGGAGAGGAATGTATCTTCCCAACTACCGCAAGGGAGGACTCCTCTCCATGTGGAGGAAGAGCTACAGCAGTGTGGGGGAATGGGTCAACCCAGCAACAAACCAAACCATGTACTGATTCATTTGAAATCACATAACAATTCTCATGAAAATTTTTCAATGTCAAATTGCCATCCACTTTTATCACTCTCTGAGTCTTCAAAATTGCGCGCGCAAAATGCGCACGTTTTGCACATGCGCAATGGAACATTTCGGCAAACTACAAAATCGCGCGTCGAACCCGCGCATGAGATTCTTTCACCTCACCAGCACCATGACTCCACATTTAACTATTGCAAGGTTATTTCTGGGATTACTCCTGTTCTGCGCGGTCCACGGCCTTCCTGCAAACCGGCGGCATTGGTTCTACCCGGCCTTCCAGCAGCGGGACCCGCTGGGTGCCGAGTGCGTAGTCCTCGACGATCATCCGTGCAATGTAATGTTCAACCGGACGGAGGGCGAGCGGTACGCAAAGTTCCCGAACAGCCGCGGTATGACGTTGGAGGGCTCCAAGAGAGAATTCATGCAGTATTACACTCTTTTCAACCTCAAGCCGCCAGGCTGCTACCTCGAGATGTGGTCGCTGCTCTGTTTCCACTACTTTCCGCAGTGTCGCCCGGGCCTGCCCCTCAAATACATAGCAACTCCGTGCCGCGAGACGTGCCAGAGAGCGCGGACTGGCTGCGACGATTTTCTGCGAGAAAGGAACATAACCTGGCCCGAGCACTTGGAATGCGCAAAGTTCAACTCTTCCCACGATGACCATCTGTGCGTCAACAGGTCGGCTGTTGAACAAGTGACTCTGCCGGCCCCGACGCCGACTTCATCAGCACCGACTTCAGGATCCAGCCCAACCTCCAACGTTCCTACCACGAGTCGGCCCACTACTAGACCCACTACTACAACGAGCACACCCAACAACACACCTGAACCTCCTGCTCGTAAGCCATATTTTTTTCCAGAGAATATTTTGGAGTTTTGACCTAGCTACATACGCATTTTGTATTTTGAATTTTTACAGCACAATGCCACTCAAGATGCAAATTCCGTACAAGAGCAAATGGTGGGACCTTCAGGAATAACGACTACACTTTTGGTGAGTTCAATGCATTGTCAGACAATGACAATGTTTCCTTTACTCAAATTTCAATCCTCACTATAGTATGGGTGAGGTGGTTATAATTTATGCAGTTACGAAAACTGATTTGCTAGCTATATATGTACGTACATAAAGCGAGTAGCATTGAGTGAAGCTACAGAGGGTGCAGTGGTAGCAATGCTAAACCCATGCGGTGAGAGGAGCAGCGACCTCGTCAGGCTTACAGGGAATGTGGGAGGCATGCCGTTCCCATGACAAGCCTACCAGCTATTTTTATAGATTGCAGCACCCTTTTCTCGCTTAACTGTTATACAAGTTTTAAAAGTTTGCTCTTCAATAATATGAGAAATACTTACATCTAGTAAGTGCCCTTTACAATGTAAGTGTGAACAATTAGTACAAATGGGGGGGGTAGCTAAATCAAGTACTGTTTAAGATCAGGGAAGCTAGGTACAGCACCACAGTAACTCAAGGTTTCTGTTTAGTACGACGCTCCAATGAGAACGTGGGTTGCGGTCAACACTGCAAAGCTCCCACACGGTGCTTGCTTCAGTGATCTAATAGCGGCTTCATTACTGTTATTATTACGGGTCTTAATCGTATTTCAAGGTGGTAGGTGCAGGTTTGCACACTCAACAAGTAACGCTGCACCTGCTCTTCTCGGGTTCCTCTACCACATTCCTGATGCTCTATAGCCACATTCTTTGAAATCTGGAAATCAGCCTAATGCTTGGTCCCTCCTGCAGTGGCAGGTGTCTTTGGTTGTGGGGGGTGATTATGGCCATATACCTAAGTACTTATGGCGGTCCTAAGAGTTCTGTTGAGGTACATAACTATTGAGGCATAGCGCTGACTTACTTCACTCGCATGCACTTCGCTAGGTATGCAATGTTGGCTGTATGATACAAAAGTGTAATTTCTATGTATACTCATTCCAGCTAAACAATTCAAAACCTCACGGTATGAATTCTTTTCTGTAGCTGCCAATGTGACAGTCATTAGCAGCAGCAGCCTTGGAACGACGGACCGTCATGCATTCCTAGCAGTCATAACCCGCTACTGGGTGCTGGACTCACAGAACTGCTCTCACTTTGAGAACCACACATACATCATAATCAGGACCTCCTACTCACATTGTCCGCCGTGCCCCGGCTTCAACACAACCGCTGGTGAAAACGTATACCTAGTGGCCGGCTACTGCAATGATAGAGGGTGGTATCTACCGCCGACAGACAGTTTAGTGTCCCCGTGGAATCTGAACAGAATGAAGTACGAAACAAAGCTAGAGGGCTGGATAGGGAACGCAATGGAGCAGAGAAGACAAAGTCAATAAATTGTGCAGTTCTGTCGCGTCAACTGTGTGTCTACTCTCTTTGTGTGCGTGTGTATTATGCTTCTGGTCATATTGGACAAACACAACCAAGGTAGGTGAAATACGTAGGGACAAGGAAGAACGAGCCATGTGCAGGTAAATATACTGCCAGGGTTCTGCATTAAAAACTAGTTTGTTTGATCTCACTGCTTTAAACAGCAAACAATTCTCCATATAAAATTGATTAATTGCCTACCTTTGCCTTACAGATTAAAGTGCTCAAGAATGATTCATCACATGTTTGTATATATCTCTATCGTGTCATACACAGATATCTCTTCACTTCTCTCTGTCATACAATGACCATTATTACATCTATTGACATAATAACAGGGGCCGAGTGTAATAATTATACGTACGTGCGTAGGAAATAGACTGATTGGTGCAGAAATGCTTTTTGGCACACGTAGACACGCACGCGGGGGGTGGGCGTAATTAGCGAGGAAGCATGTTTACTACAAGCACGAGGTAAAACACTGCGTCTTAACAAAGAGTGTACATTGATGCAAGCCAAAATACACCACTTCAGAGAGAACGTATAGCTATACTAGTGCTGCCATACGATGCAGTTGGAAATGAAGTCCAAGTGTCTAGACATTGCGTCTTCGCTTGTGCGCTGCTGCTGAGTATGTATTATCCACCCATTAGACCATAAAGAGTATATGCAATCGTCACAATAGAGTGAGTGGAAATCGATACAAAGACTAAAAGTCTCCTGAAAACTGTGCTGTGGCTTAGAGCCACTTTCACCTTTTAACTATGCCTACAATACATGACAGTGGAAAATAAAATAAAAAAACTAGTGAAGTCTTGTGCCACGTTATATGAAACCAATCAGAGTACAAATCGAAAATGAATGCACTCAGAAAAACGAAAGTAGTAATCAGTGGTGGTTAGTCGGTGGACCTGCTGTGGTTGCTCGCCTTCCACCACCTCTCTTTTTGAATAGATTCCCTCACGGACACGGCACCGTTGGCAGACGGGGCTGCTGGGGCCGAGCTTGTTCTTCTGCTGTACAGCTTGACTGCCCTCTTGACCGACGAAGACTGGCCGTCCAGAACCCACCTGTGACTGGCCTTCTGGCGACGAAGACGGACGATCCCCGAATCAACCTCGGCCGCCGTTTTCTTGTCCCTGATGTCCGCCTGGAGTCCCTTTTGGGCGAGTCGGAGGAGCATGACGTTCTTTCGTGTGGCCTGCAGACTCTCTGTATAAGCAGCGCTGGCCTGATGTGCATGTGTGTGTGTGTGGGCATGTGTGTGTAATTACAGATGATGTAAAAGAGCGGTAATTATATCTCAACAACATGCAAGCACGTGGTTGTCTGAACCTTATAGACCCAGACAGTCGGGCTGAAATGCAAGAAATTACTTTGTGTGCCAACAACAACTGTGATATTGCCTTCAGCTCAAACACACACACAACTCAATTACCGGCACTTGTCACGTAACCCAAAGACAGCATCGCAAAATTCCGCCATTCGCAATTGAATTGGCACCACAGAAAGGTTTTTCTGAGAAAATTACATTGAACCGTGGAGTAGAGCCGTGTCATCATTATAATATTACCACAGTTGGTGGTAAGCCTTCTCCTTTGAAGCCCGGGCCACAAACCACTTTCCTTCCCTTTGCAACCCCATGACTGCTTTGATA
The DNA here is from genome assembly GCA_030341885.1 of Geodia barretti. Taxonomy (NCBI): domain Eukaryota; kingdom Metazoa; phylum Porifera; class Demospongiae; order Tetractinellida; family Geodiidae; genus Geodia; species Geodia barretti. The sequence goes on from CASHTH010002221.1 coordinate 45,873, forward strand.
CTCTCTTATGTTGCTGGTTCCCTCTATGGACACACGGCCTGTAATTGCTAATGAGTAACCGACAGACCCATGAAACCCCCTCATAACACCCATACAAGAGTGTGTACATAGTTTTACGCTTGCAACTTGCATAATAATAATATGGTATTGAGAGTGGCACAAATACGTCCCTTCCAGGAGTCGGGACCTTCTGCATGTATTAGCTCTAGAATTACCACGGTTATCCATGTAGCAAACGACCATCAAACCAGGCAACAATATGGGGGTTGTGTGATGGGGCCGGGGGTGTCAGTGTGCTCACAATCTGTCCGTAAACCATGCTTTGTATATCTACATCCCACCCTCTTCCTCTTTATACCATCCCTATATTCCTTGGATGTTCTTGTTCACTTCTACCTCTGAAATGCGAAGTGTTTGGTGTCGTACACACGGATAATTATTATACCTGTGCAAAGTGTGCTGCTTCTGGCAGCTCTGTGCTGGGGTGCCGTTGGTAGACCTTCACCAGCGGTCTGTCCAGCCTCTCTCTAGTGGTGAGATTGGCGATGGACTCCGGACCCTGAGCAACACAGAATACATGGCAATGTATAATACATATACATCTATGATGCTAGGTATACACCATGCCCATGCCTACTCTTATAAAAGACACCCCGAATGAAGGGCACCTCTTTATAAAGACACTGGTTTCAATCCGGTGCTAATACTTTCGTGTAGTATTTAACCTCTGAGTAAAGTACACCTCCGTATCAAGGATAATCCGTATCAAGGATAATTTTCATTGTCCCAGCACGTCTTTAATGCCGAGGTTCCACTGCAGTTCCCACACACATGCATGACGAGACTAAACACGCACCGGGGAAGAAAGAAGAGTGGGAGGCAAGGGCAGGCAAGGCACTCCGTCCACCAGCTGAGTTATATACCGCCATAAGGAGAGAGTGTGCTGCTGTGCTGTGCTGTGGCTACGCTGCCTATCACCAATCTAGCTGGCAAGGTTCCAAGTGGGCCTTTGGGGGCCTCTCAAGAGCACGAGGGCTCCTCATCAGCCTATCACACACATTGCAAGTTTGTGTGTGTGTGTGTTTTAGCGAGAGCAGGGCTTCGTCTCTAACTCACACACTGCCTGTTAGTAAACACTGGCTGTTCAGCTCCCGTAAACATGAAGGAGGAAGGGAGCCCCACGGCTCGTGTTTGTCTAACACTAAGCCATGCTTTTCATTCTTTCCTCTTTGAAACAAAAAGAAATGTTGTGACTTTTATGCAGCAGTCTGTAAAGGGGCCTTTTTTACTTGTACTGTAAGTACAGAAGCTCCACCGATTCCTGGGTGCATATGAACCATTATTATGTGTGCACGATATCAGTGGGGAGATGGCCAAGGAGAAAGTATGTGAATTTGTACAAAATTGCAGCTGTGCGGAACTAACAGATTAAGGATGCGCCAGTGGGGAGTAACTTAGAAAATGTGTACGTACGCACACGGAGTGGGAGCGTGTGTTTGGTACAGCATCAGACATAGAGCAAACAGCCCCCCACCTTCAACCACCTGCCGACTAATCACCACAGCAGTTATACAGAATAGCACGAGCGTAATATGAGCAATTACATTATTGGGGAGCAAAGTGAGTCTACCTACAGTTGTTTCAATGCGGGAATTTTCGATGTGACGGCTCTGCATGGGCACTGCACATACCGTAATGTTCTATGTGATTCTAAATACGCGCAAAACACACGCGAACTGCTCGCGCTCGCTCGCCAACTGCATTCCTCGAGTACGTTATATTAAGGGACTCCTCACCAGTAAGTAACCGTGTCCTTTCTCCTGGGTCTCGAGGCACCGTCGAGCTCTGTGCACGGCCAAACTCGTCTGGCCGGCATTCACCTGCAGATGTTGCTGCGGTGTGGGATAGAAAGAGGACGGAAAAAGAGATAAAAGAGCTTCTACTCGTAGAAGGGTGCATGCAGTTCGTATCTATGTAAGTGCTCGTTGCAGTAGTCCACATCCATAACTGTAGTGTTGTGCCTGCGTCCTGCATTCCGCGTACTAAAGGCAGGGGAGGCAGTGGAGGAGGGTGTGTACCTATTATCCTCCAGTTTGCCTCATGTAAACAATACATGTACGTAGCTCTAGCTCCTAGTATTGCATCACTACACTACTGTATGTATTATGCCACGTGTGCCATGCCTCCCAGCTATCAGGTATCAGGTCCAACAGTTTTATTAGCACACCTACACACACCAGCCCATCACTGTACGCACTAGTATGTAGTGTGTGTGTGTGTGTTTGTCTGTGAGCCATTAAGTGTATACCAAAAGTCAGTTGGGCTAGTGCCACAAACCCAATTAAGCAGTGTTTGATCTTGAGCTTTATCCCTGATGGGCTTATTAACCCTTGAAACACTCACTTACCAAACACTATACATGTACGTGACCTCCTTCTCAATGGCCTATGGTGCAGGAGACTGTTGTTCCCCCGTTGTGCAGCCGCGTGCCGACCGAGTTGTGTTTACCTCAAAAGCCATTACTGTTTGTGGACACCCATTATCGGTGCAACACTGGTGGCAAGTTTATTTCCTCGATCGAGGAAAGATGGGCTGTAATACCGTTAGTGGAGGTACAATATTTACCTGACCACCTTTTTCAAGCTCATTGTGTATATGCCAGGAAAGACAAAAAGACACTTCTCCAACACACGGACACTATATTCTGTCCAATTGGTGTCTGGATTAGAGGAGTTCCACTTCGGCTAAAGATGGCAATAGGGTCCAGTGCAACAATACAGTTAGGTTTCCGTTTTAGTAAACTTAGGCCACATTCCCTTTAATGCATTTCTCAATTGTACGGAATCAGTAACAAAATTCACCGTGATGGTGATAGTTTCAGCCAGTTTTCTGGTGAGTCCTTCGTTGACGGTGTTGTGAGCGGATACTTGGAGGAGTTTCTTGTTGTCTACGGCAGCCCGCAGCTCCCTCCTGATCTCCTGGGACTTCAGAATGGCCTCCGACGCCAGCTGAACCGAGTCTCGCGACTCGGGGGAAAACGTCTCGTACGGATCAAGATCTGGAGAAGGGATTCGAGTAGTAACTGTGTAGTTTGTAATGCAGTGTCGAATCCTGGCATGACGACTTTTATTCTTTTTTCACCATGTGGTACATGGTACGTACATACGTGTATTTCAATAGGGACATAATAGAGGAGTTGAAAGCTAAAAGAAGAAAGGTTAGGGAGACACTACTTTACCTGTTGCATGCGTTACCAAAGCAAAGCAAAGGCAAACCAACAAACCTACACCCACTCCGCTGTTCATGGCAGGACACTAAATGTAGCACTCACAGGTTTGTTTTTCTTCAAATTCTTTTGGCCCGAGGCTCCCTCTGTGTCCCTCAGTCTCCTCTCGTATGACAGACAAATGGAGTGGAGCCGGGGCAGAGTGTGACTTTGACCTCTGTACCCCATACGACCCCTGCGCACTCTTTGAGCGCTGCAGTCTTTCGTTTCCAGGCACCAGAGACTGAGGCAGAAATCCAACCTGCACACAGAGTTACACAAAGTGCCAGACGTCTCGTGCAGGAAAGGCAAACGCAAAAAGAGTGGGATATCAAACAGACTATTAACTTTGAAAGGCAGCGAAATCTAATAAATGAGGGGATGTGTAGTTGTAGGTTATGAATGCAATCAGGACAGCAGGGAGGCCAGGTAGGGAGACTACCATTAATCATAGGCACACAAATCCACACAGACATTTGGAATGTTGGGAATGCACACACACTTAATGGGCGCTCAAATACTTGCAGGTTTCCCTATTACAGAGTATACTCTAAGCTAATCTCACGGGTACCCCCTTTTGTGACTGGGGTTTATGTTTTGGGAAATAGAAATTTTAGAGCCTTCGGTACCCTACCAAACCTTACTGTGATGTCTGTGAAAAAGAACTTTCATTAAGCCTCTCAAAAGTTTGGGATTACGCGCTATGTAGCTTTCCCAGCGTTTCTCCGCGCAAGTAATTGAGACTGCACCTTTCTCTGGCGGTCAAAGATCTGGGACGAGGAGGAGGAGAAGTGGGAGACGGCTACCGTGGAGCTCATGGAGTGGCACAGGAGGTCTGTGACCCTCGACCTCTCTTGCAGGACGGCGGCGAGACGCGCTCGGGTCAGACTCAGCACCTGCAGCTGCTGCTGGGCCTTGCTCAGCTGAACCTCCAGCGACCGCTTGGACGACAGCAGGTGCGCTTGCTCCTCTAGGAGGCACAGGTCCGCTGCATCAGGCTCCTAAAAAGAGGAAGGATTTTGCAAATAATGAGCCCCTCCCCGTTTTTGTAAGTGTTTGTTACTACTACTACATGATGATGACACGACACGTGTGTACTGCAGCCCCTCCTACCTTTTCTCTTGACGGTCTGAGGCCGCGGAGTTCGACAGACTGGCGGCTCAGGGCCAGGTCCTTCCGCGTGTGTTCTAGAGATCTCTCCAGTGCCTCTTTCCCTCGAGTGAGCGCCTTGATCTCCTCGTTCGTGGCCACCAGTTTCTGTCGGAGCTGAACAACAACGGCTCTCGTGGCACGCACGTAGGCGTGGATCCGGTCGTTGGACTCCCTGATACACGCGTCTCTCAGCAGCGGGAGCGGGTCCGTCCGGCGGCTGATCCTCATTCCCTGGTCGCAGCGAGCGATGATTGCCTGGCTCAGCTTCATGTTGTGGGCACTTGCGCCTTTCCAGGTGTCCGGAGAGACCTGCATCTTCAGGCCAAGGGTCGCCGCCGCGCTCATGACGCTCCCGCTTCGCCCACAGCTTCCTAGTAAAGGATATCGATCGTTTCTCGCAGTGATGCACTCCTCGGCGCCAGAGACCACGGTCTCGTAAAACTCCCGGCAACCTCGCGGGAACGCGGCGTTTTTGTTGCTAGGGGATCACGTGATATATAGGCCGGGGCCATTGCGCATGCGTGATGCGTGCGACATCCAATTTTCTGAGCACCCCTTGGTTCTCTGCATATACAACCTGCTTGGTCGGAGCTCTGGCTGCCTTTGGTGCAGCTATTACCAAACGTTGTAGCATACTAAGATACATGGTATAGAAATCCTCAGCATGCAGTACATATAGTACAACACACAAAGTCAACACGCATTACACAATACAATACGCAATACCTCCGCGCCTACCTGCCACAACAAAGGACGGAGGGCTAGGGTTTGCGGCGTCTGCTGAAACCGGGAGAAGATGGTGCTCGAAGGCGTGCTGGTACAAGTGCTAAACCACTTCCTCCGTCCCTACGTGAAGAACTTAGACCCGTCTCAGCTCAAAGTTGCAATTTTCTCGGGTGCGTACTAAATGGGAAAGACGTTGAGACATACATAGCTAGCTATCTGCGCAGGTTTTGCCACTCTAGCAAACTACTTTAGGTTAGCAGCTACACTGCGAGCTACACTGTTCCTCTCACCCACTTTACTTGCCAAGAGTCCTCCAGGTGTTGCTGCGTTTACAATACGAGTTTATAGGGCTTCTGAAAAACGTAGCTATGTAGCTAACTGTTCGTAAACCTGTAGCTGCATCTGCTCTGTATCTACTCTCATCTGTAGTAAATGTATGGTATTTGTCAACAGGAGATGTATTGCTAGAGAACCTGGAGCTAAAAGAGAATGCACTGGTGAGTATGGAGCTCCATGCAACCACACACACCTGCCATTACACATGTGCTTTCGTCTTCATAGGATGACCTTAACCTCCCGGTGCGTGTGTTCCGGGGCTATCTGGGTAAGCTATCATCACAAACACTCTCAGTTGGCATATGCACAGAACGAGGTTGTATGCGCACATTAATGTTTGTGTCTTCTATAGGGAAACTGAGGCTCAAGATACCGTGGAAGAGCCTGTACTCTTCACCCATAGTTGCTGAGATTGACGGCCTGTATGCCATCGTCGAGCCTGCCACTGGTATGATATGTATATACCCTCCCACTGTATAATATGCATAAGCCTGTATGTATACTTTCTCAGCATTTAAGTACGATGCTGAAAAGAGTGCCAAAGAGAGTAAAGAGCGGAAGGACAAACAGTTAAAGAGGATCGAAGAGGCCAGAAAGCGGGCAGCAGAACCTAAAAGTGAGTAGTACAGTAGTAATCACTTCTAATGCAGTGTGGGACCTCAGCCAACCGTTGTAATGTTCTGACACACTTTGACTCTGTCGTCAGATGAGAAGACGGGTCAAGACTCTGGGTTTGTGGAGAGGCTGATTACTGCTGCCATCAGAAACATACAGATCACCGTCAAGAACATACACATCCGCTACGAGGACTCTGTTAGTATTTCCACCTTCAGTACACACTGCAGTACTTTACAACTGTGTGTATGTGTGTGTGTGTGTTCAGGTCACTAATGTAGAACGTCCCTTTTCATTTGGAGTCACTCTTGACAGTCTGTTTGTACAGGTAAACAATAGTATGTAGTCCGAATGTTCACAATGTATTCATACCACATTCTGCTGTGTCTCCATCTTATATCAGAGTACAGATTGTGAGTATGTGGTGGGAGGAACGGCGGTGGACCCCGACCCCTCCTCCATGCTCGTCTACAAGTTACTGCAGCTCAACTGCCTCGCTGTCTACTGGCAGAGCGACGACTCTTTGTTAGGGACTTCCCCTCCCGATAACTGGACGGTGTGTGTGTGCGTGTGAGGGGGGGGGGCGTGTATGATGTAGGCTTTTAACTTTTTCACTGAAGTGGTAAGTTGGAGGGTGTCCTATAGTCCTACTGGAGATTGTAGAGGGTGAAAACTAACACAAGTCTAATAGCCTTCTGTAATGCACCTTTTGCATGCAAAGCTCTTCTCTTCTTCCCTCATAAGTTCCTTAGTGAGGCAATTCATTCTCCTCTGCTCTTAGGAGATCTTGAAGAGGGGCATTGCAAGACCTAACGCAGCTCCATCTAACACCATACATTACGGTAGGGCAAGACCCGCTGTATGCAGTCTGTGTTAGAGCTGTGGTGTGTACCCCTCACCAGTGGTCCATCCTATCACTCTTGAGGCACGACTCCAGGCCACTACTAAGCCGGGGAGGAAAATGGCCGTTCCTCAGGCCCTTGTGAAGGTCACTCTTCACCAGGTGGCTCTGTCTCTCAGCAAACAGCAGGTAGAGGAGAGAGTGATTCCTGGGATGTGAGTCTGGAATATTTAGCGGTTGTATTACTCAGGAGACGCCAGGACCCTGAAAACCCTTCGATCAACTTTAATTTGCCATTGTAGTGTTTAGCTGGCCTGGCATTTAGTGGCATAACTTAGTGTAAACACAATGATCGCTGTTTCACTGAAAACACAATTGGTCCTTAATTCATTCCTATAAAGTAGATGACTTCTTTATGCATCATTCATGTCTTTCTTTTCTTCTCTCTTAGTTCCAAGATGTCACGAGTCTAGTTGAGTCTCTGGACAGAATGAGCATCAACCTCAAGTTCCTCAAGTACCGACCAGTAGGGGTGAGGGTGAAGGAGGACCCGAGACAATGGTGGAGGTATGCCATCTCCGCCGTGACCAAGGAAGAGGTGAGGAGGAAGATGGAGATGTGGTCATGGAAACACATCCAGCAACACAGGTACACACGTGACCCTCACGTGACTGTCATGTGACACGAGACACATGGCTCATTATTTTAGAAAGTGGTGTCGACAGTACACAAACAGCTACGCCAGAAAGCTGGTGGCAAAGACGATTACTTCGGGACTTCAGAAAGAACTTGACGTGAGTATTGAAACTAGAGTAGACGAAATGGGAAATGAAGATAGCGTGGACTTAATTTCAGTTTCTGGAGATGAAATTGGACGTTTTCAATCTCACCGTCTGCCGGCAGCTTGCTGAGGGCAAGGTACGTACAACTCTAGCTGTTACACAACTTGCTAGCTTGCACACACACGCAAAGGAGTCAAGCCTGCCAATTTCATGTATGAGTGTGAACAAAAGGAAGCCATACACCCACGGCATCAAGTTTACTAGTTTTCAGTAAAAAATTTTGGTATTGCATATGACTGTGTTTTCAGGCGGCAGTAGTAAAGCGGCAAGAAGAGGCGGAGGCCAAGAAGGAAGAGGGCGGAGGAGGAGGATGGTGGGGGTGGGCAGCTGGCTGGGGGACCAGCAGCACTGAGAAAGAGAAGGAAGAAGTGTGGCAGTTACAATGCCGACAGGTTTGTATAGAGCTAATGCACCATGCACACATGTGGGAACAAGCTCCAATCACTGCAAGAGAAGCAAGGAAATGTGATGAGCCAGGGTTATGATTTTGTACTGCGCACCCAATGAATCGTTTAGTACAGTAGCTGTACTTCAACTTTCTTTCTGACTGCTACAGAGAAAGAACTACAGGAGGAGAAGAGGAGAATGTACGAGGCGATTGGCTATAGTGACAATGCACAGGTCCCCATTTACCCCAAGGAAGTGAGTAGACATTTGTGAACTTGTATGTTGATTCATTATTGGCTGAAATTTGTAGTATGTGGCTCACAGTGTGTCAGTCAATTTGGAGAAAGCTTCAGTTCAACTGTGGAACGAAGATGGAACGTGAGTTCGATCCATTAACCATCCGTAGTCGGTCGGAATGCATATATGTCCATGAAATTTCATGTTCAGTTCTCAGAGCTACCATATTAACTTCTTCACCTTCCTCTCATTCTAGATTAGCTCATGTGGTGACATCGTCTGTCACAGCTCAGGTCCAGAACAGACCGTCCAGTAAGAACATCACCGTGCAGACCACTGTGGGCCGGCTCACCGCCCGCGGTTTCGACTGTGGCACCTCAGGGGCGGGGGGTGAGGGACCAATCATTGTTTCTTCCAAACACAATGAGGAAGGTAAGAACTAAAAGGAAAAAAGCGGCTACTCTTGAAGTGTTGTGTGTTCAGCATCACTACTGGATTTGAGTGTGGACATAAACCCAGTCAACAGCACAGTCAGTCAGAGGCTCAAAGTGAAGTTGCTCCCCATTCAAATCACCTACCATGCAGTAAGTACATGTACACTCATATGTAGCTCTTAACGATACTGTAGCAAGACAAAGGCTTTGTATGCAACCGCCGCTGTCCTGACAATCTGTGATGCTGCATTCTAGACCAAGTGTTTTTCATACTGAGCTACTATAATATAGAATTAGTACTATTTTGCATACTACATCAACATGCCGGAAGGCAGGGTGTTAAACAATGCCAGTTGTACCACACAAGGCAGAGGCCAATACGTAAAACTCTGTGCATGTTGACGTGTAGTATGCAAAATGGTACTAAATCTGCCCCTTAGGACACTGTGGATGCTGTGATCTCCATGTTCAAACCATCGAAAGACGTACACCTACAGAGGTACAGCTAATACTACTGTAACGATTGAGAGAGTCGTGAGAGTGAAGTGTTGGTCGTTGTCAGGTTGTCCGCAGCTGCAGCCTCAACTCTGGAGGAGCTGAAGACACAGGGCAGGTCTGGTCTGGTGCACGCCATCGGTCAGAGGAAGGTGTGTGTGTGTGTGTACCACTGTGTAGAGGGAAAGAATATGGATACCTGGCCTCAAACTGAACAGATCTATCTGAGTGCTCCAAATGCTTAGCTAGTATCAAACCAAGAAGGCGTACACATGAGTGTGAAGTTAAGCAAGGTACATATGTACATAGAATGCAGCCTACGAATGATTTGATGGAGCACTGTGATAGAAATAGAGACGAAGCAAAGGAGAGGTTGAAGGAGAAGGGGAGGAAACGGGGGAAATGTATATGGGAAGAAGGCGGAGAGAGGGATGGATTCCAAGTATTTGTATTGCTGCAGCTCCTGGATCTTGATGTGGTTCTCAGTTCTCCCTGTCTGGTGGTGCCAGAGAGTGGAGCCATCGCCGAGTACGTCTCCCCCACTTTACCACTACTGTATATACACCATCTCCACTACTTACGTAGATACGTAGTAGCATGTGTGTGTTTGATCATCATAACCTGCAGCTCGTCCTGTGTGCTGGTGGCTGATCTTGGTCAGTTGGAAATAAAGAGTGACCTCAGGTCTTACGTACCGGACGTCAGGGTAAGTATCCATTAATTTGTGCAACTCAGACAACTAAAGGCCATCATGATACACGATGCAACTTATTTGTTGCTTGAGACAAAAGTTGCATGCAACCTCAAATGTATTGGTATATATGATACACCATGCAGCAAAGTTTCCTATTGCTGTGGAACATGTTGTGTGACCCACCATACCCATACATTTGAAGTTGCATGCAACTCTGTGTCCCACACAAACCAAGTTGCATGTAACATGGCCTTAAGTGTGCTGGCTTCACTTATGTTGCAGGGGGCCACGGATGCCGAACTGGACGAGGCGTTCTACGATCATTTCAAGCTGAGCCTCAAGAGACTGCAGGTGCTGGTGGCTGGGCCCGGGCAGGACTGGGGCTCTGCCTGGTCCTCTGGCACCTCCCCACTCCACGTCCTGGAACCAACCAGTCTGGAACTGGAACTCAAGAAGAGCCTTCTCCCCAACGACACGCGACTACCAAAGTTAGCTTTAACCTTCTTCAGAATTAGCTCTTCGAACGTTTTCTCTCGCTTTTTTCTTGGTCAGTTTGAGAGTCGAAGGGGTGTTACCAGCGTTGACATTGAGTGTGTCTGACAAGAAACTCAAACAGTTGCTACAGGTCCGTTTTTCTCAGCACAGTAGTATATTTACATGCTAGTGTATTTATTACGCTTTGTAAATCTTTGTTGTGTTCAGGTTGTCCAGAGTCTTCCTCTTCCTCCTCCTTCACTAGCCCAGCAGAACGTGCAGTCAAGCTCCGTATGTACACTTTTTGTCCCAGTCATCCACTGATTCCTCTTTCTCACATTTGGTTTATAGAGATACTCGATCCCTGATCAGCCGTCACAGTTGGGAACAGACAGTATGGTGGAGAACATCAGCGAAACACTACTCATTAGTCCTGCACAGCCAGAGTCTGAGAGCAGTAGGTCCACCACCCAGTACCGAACCCTCTCTTCCTCCTCTGTCTCCCTTCCTTCTCGCCTCCCTCCCTCCTTCTCCCCTTTCTCGTCCCCCCCTCTGTCACGTACGCGCATGCAATCTCTTTCTGTGTGAGCAGGTGATGAAGAAGGGTTTGAGACTGCCAGTGAGTGTGAGAGTGACGAAGAGGGAGTGCTGCACCATCGGGAACACGAGACACAAACAGCTGCTCTCTCTACTACCAAACTCACCCTCCATTTTGTTGTCCGTCAGGTAAGCCGAGTCTAAGGAAGATCGCCGAGAAGTAGATATGAAACGTGGTTTGTATCTCTTTTAGGTCGGTATTCTATTTAGTGAGCACCGCGAGTCCAGTGGGTGTGACACTCCGAGGCTTCACCTCTTGGTGACCTCTGTGACCTCTGACCTCAGTGATGCGATCCTGGGACATGAGACTGTCGGCGTCCATTGGTGACCTCTGTGTTGTTGACCACTACCTCACTGGTACCGACTATAGTGTCTCTCCACGTACATGTATAACATATACGTACGTGTGTAGGTCCCAATGGGGAGCCAGGAGCGTTTCTTGACACACAGCTAACAGACGGCCAGAAACTCATCACATTCAATTACTCAAAGGTGTATTACATTGAGTAAATGTATTACCTTAACCTTAATAAACTTATACGTTATTTGTGTGAGTTAGTGTGCGCAAATTTTCCGTATGACACACTTATTGTACAAATGCATGCCATCCCTTCTGGACCACTCTCCTGCGTCTAAGAATTTTGAAATACAGATGGATCATCGAGTTTGCAGTTTTGTAAAAAATTTCTGTGGCTCAGAATTTTCCTGACTATGCGAATAATATGCCTTAAAATTTTAGTGTTACAATGGTAATTTTTTACCTATTGTCTCTTTCCCCCAATGATGTAGTTTGACCCTCAGGCTCCACACTATGCAACTGAGTTTAACCTCACTCGGCAGACGATGGCTGCGTCGCTGGCCCTACTGCGACTGAAACTCCACTCTGACAGTCTCCTCAACCTCATCGACATCTCTCGTCTCCATCACCTCCGTCTTGAAGTAGGTAGAGTATAGCTATAGCAGGACGTCGGCTCATAAGATCGAATGAGGCAACCGTTTGCTCTTTGTTGTGTTTCAGGTCTGCAGACAGTGATGAGGGTGAAGAGGCTCAAGAAGGTGTTCGAGATTCAGTAGAACGTAAGTCTAGCTGAAACACAATGACAAGTGCTGTATCATATATCAGTGGGTTTCTATAATGTACATCACATGGTCTAATACCTACCTTCATGTTTCTTTTCACAGCGTCTGTCTCTTCATCTCCGTCAAGTGAGGGGGTGGAACAGCAGGTACCAGAGGGTGAGAGACAGCTCCAGCTGAAGGTGTCTCTGGCAGGACTGGTGGTGGGGCTGTGTGGTGGTGACCTCGGTGAGGTCATGAGTTCCTCCATCACCGGTGAGCCCAGTCCAGACTTCTAGTGTACAGTGGAACCTTTGATAAGGGACTCTCCGACACTCTCTACAAAGGACACTTGTTTCAACTCCAAACCAATACTGTATTTGCCCTCCGAGATAGGGACGAGATCTCTGCAATGGACAAAAATAATCATTGGCCCTATAGTGTCCCTTATCCGTAGGTTCCACTGTCCTTCTTTCTTTCAATTTTGGATTCATTTCTCTCTACAAAGCCATAGTCATAGCTGCTGTGTTTTTTGTAGGTATCGAAGCACGTGTGGATAAGTTCCAGGATTACCTCCAAGTAGAGGCCAGGTAAGCCATGGTCTACAATAAAAAAATTGTCCATGAATTGTCCATGATTGTGTGTGTGTGATCCATGGTGTCCATTTGTTAGTGTGGCAGATATCGTCTTGTTGGACAATGAACCAAAAGTCCACCACAAAAAGGTATTAGTTCCGCCGGTCTGCATGAACAACATACAATGCTTTGTAACGTGTTCCAGATAATTGAGAAAATGGACCAAGACAAGAAAGTTATCTCTTTGAAGGTGACCACACGCTGTGGCATCTCCATTCCAACCCATTGTTTTCACTGACTGTTCAGATTACTGTCTTCAACGTGCCAGCGTGTGTGCGCGACCCTCGAGACCTTTCTCTGTCTGACATGGACATTACAGCCGACGTGAAGAGGCTGAGAGTCATGATCATCTTCTCGTTCCTCACCAGAGTCCAGGTACAGTATAGTATATTCTTTGGGCCTCACTGAAAACTGCTTCTCTTTGTAGAGATTTGCGATGCAGTTTCTGCACAGGCTCAAGCTGGACCAGACGACTATTGATTCGGCCCGCGAAGCTGCTAGTAACACTGCCTCGAAAACGGTGAGATTTCTGCCCTCTTTTATATTTCAAACTCATCTGAATGGGGTTAGAGAAGAAGTTTGTGTTTTGTGTGCTCTCTCCGCGCAGGCTGAAGCTCTAAGAGAGCGAAGTTCTTCTCGTGTTAAACTCAACGTCATCATCGGAGCACCTCTTCTTGTGGTTCCCTACACCCCTCCTCTGTCCCTCTCTCCACCTCCTTCCTCTCCTCTTCCTCACCTCCTCCACCTGCCCTGCCGTCTCACCAGCGGGCCTTTGTGGCCAATCTCGGGGAACTGACAATTAGAAATGTGTTCAGACTGGCCAGTGACGTGGCCGCTGAGAAGACAGCAGGGGAGCAGGGAGAGAAGAGAGATCAGTCTCGATTCCTGTCTAGCTCTGGATGTCCTGCAGTGGTGGACTCTATGACTGTCACCATCTCTTCTGTACAACTGTCAAGGTAATGTATCAAACTATGTTTCACCGTTTCTATATATATATACTGAAGTGGAAAGGTTTTGAAAGAGTTTTGCAGTTCTCTTGTCTTAGTTATTTGATCCGCATTTCACAGATTGCTCTCTATTTTCTCTATCAATTAGTGCACTTCTCTATCTCCTTTTTCTTCAATTATCGTTCACTTAGAGTGATGGATGTTGAGAAGGCCGGTAGTGAACTGAAAGTAACCAAGTCAGATGAGATTGGAGCGACGGTCACATGCTGCTAAAGCCACTGCAGTTCAATGGGAAAATAACACGGTTGCTTTCTGGTTGGTGCACTGCTTTACCCGCTGTCAGTGTTTCCTGCAAATTGAAGAGAACTCAGGTGCAAAAGATGACATTCATTCATCGTTTCTGCAGAATAACCTGTGTGTGTTTTTGTGACGCCTCAGATGCAGTTTAGTCCACAGGACTACCATGATGTGATGTGTGTTCTGCAAGACACCAAGACCATGAACCAGAAGGAAGGTAATGGAAATATCTCCACCTCGCTCACTAACTGTGAACACATCCAGCTGTAATTTCACACTTTCCAACACGGGGTTGTCGGTGAAGCATAGCGTCAACCCTTGGCACACTTTGCCCTTTACACATTTCACAAAGTAGAATCTTCAAACAATTTTAGGTGTTATGTATGAAGTGTACTTTACAATCAACCATGTATGTGTAGAGTCTGCTGTGGAGGTTGCTGCAACTGAAGGCAAACCAGAGGAGGAGAAGAAAGAAACTGCTGTGGAAGAGAAGGCAGTGGTGAAGGTTGAGGGGAAGGGAGAGGGAGAAGGGTCTTCTACTGGTGGTGTCACTGTCCACGTGGAGGCTGATGTGGAGAGCTTGGAACTCCTCCTGTGCTCCCATGTGGGGGAAGTGGCTGAGATCAAGATCAAAGGTCGAATGAATGCTAATCTTCTTTGATAACAAAAAATGTTGGTATATTAATATAATACAGGAGCTGCGACATCAGTCGATATGCTGAATGATAAAGTTGCAATCAAGGCTAGGTTAGTTAATCCATGGTGAGTGTATAGCTATGTATAAGCTCTATACTTTCGGGGATATAGAATATCTGGTGTTGAAGTTTTTGACTGTACACCTGGAGTTCTATATCATAAGGTGAGCAAGTAAGCAAGAGAGCGCATTTTTTATTTCCAGCTTCTTTGTACGTGCAGATCGTGTCAGTTGAAGAGAACTGTTTGGCAGTTGAAGCGTGGGTAAGTGCGCGGGCATGCGCAAATACCAGCACCGTTAGGTAATGATTATAATTATATTAATCTTGCGGAACCGCAACTGTTCCTGTACAGAATCCGCGTAAAAGCAAGCTCCGCAGCGCTCAGACTAACTTACCTGGCACAGGGGATACCGTGATCAAGTAGGCGGTTCCTCCAAGTGGAGACTCGGCATTGCACTTGGCCTTGTTGAAGCCTGCGATCGCCCAAACTAGGTGACTCGGGTACATAATATTTGGTAGGGGGGGACTGCGTTCGCACATCCCCCGCACGTTGAACAAAAAGACAAGAGGGGGGATGGGTGGTGCAGAGCCTCAGAGTTGTTTGAGACACAAACTGAGTTGTGTCTTTACAGATCTGGCAGTTTCCCTGCCCATATGAAGTTTTCCTCCAAAGTAGCCAGTAAACTTTATTCTCACCCATACCGTTAGGTGGATTACTTCTCTAATGCCACTAAAGGAGAGGGGGCCTATGACACCAGCAAATGTGACTTGTCTGTGAAACTGAGTGTGAACCGTATCAGAATAGTGGCACTCTACCTCTTTGTGTCCCGCGTTCTCAACTACATCCAGCAGCTTCATGATGCGCAAAAGCAGGATCACGATGATCTTTTTGGGCCTCAAGATACACAGGGGTTAGATGAAACACAAGCTGTACAGAAAGTTAGTTTTCGATAGTACCTCACTGCAAGTAAATAGTGGTGGCATTTTTCAGACACAGGGGTCAAAACCAGGCGTTCCAATGAGAATAAAGCTGGCCATATCGGTTGAAGCTCCTGAGATCACTATGCCGCTCAATTCTAAATCATGCGACGTTGTGGTCTTGGATTTGGGCCAGTTCTCTCTCACAAACGGGTTCCTCGGCCTGGATGTTGGTTTCTCTAAAGATAAGAGCATAGCACTCTACGAGCAACACCACATGGAGCTGAAAGATCTCAAGCTGTACAGGTAAAAAATACTAATGCTATTGGCTGAACCTTTGATAATGGTTCATGGATCTGGCACAAATCTTGTGTTGCCTCAAGGCAATACATAGAATGTTTATCCAGCATTCAATTGACGAAGGTAGTATAATAATACTTGCTTGATTTGATTGATGAAATCCTCAAGTCTCACGTCAGAGCCACTCCTGGAGATCTTCTTTGATTTCCGGAGGGCCAGGTTGTCGTGTGTACACACTGAGTTCTCTGTGGGTGTAGGTCGGTGTGGGATGGAGAGAGCAACAAACACTCTGACTGCCAGCGCGACATCCTTAAGCCAGTCTCTCTGACCGTTGAGATACACAGGAACTTGTCAGCCGACTGGTATCATGGCATGCCTACTCTATCCATTGATGCTAAGCTAAACCCTCTCCTGGTAAGGGTTATAAGCAAAATGTATACTTATTTGTTGGATATCCCTAGGCAACCGACATGTATGAAGCTAAGTACTTTATCAGCCTATATAATCCTACATGTGCAAGCAGGGTTCATACATGTCATTTTCCTAGGGATATCCAACAAATCTGTTGCACTCAGGACAGCATTTGCCCTTACAGGGCTCATGCTGTCCTATCTGGGCACTGTAACATATAATGTCCAATTTTACCTGGCACTGCCCTTTTATACACTGCCTACCAGTTTGATGTACTGTTTGCCTAATGTGTGCACAAGGCATATGTGTCCTACACTGGAACCATGACTATACACTTGTAGCACTGTACCGCACAAAGAATCAATGTGATGCACACTGTGTGTGATGAGTGTTCCATGCTTGTGTTGTGTACGTACAGGTGGTTGCTAGTGGAGACGATATTGAGAGTGTGTGTCTCATACTACTTGGAAACCTCAAAGAGAGCTGTCCCAGTGATGTGGATACAGGTAGGCAGTTGCCTAGGGAGGCAGTGGTGAGTGAAATATGTGCGGTTATGTATGAAAGCTGCACCCTCTCCCACTCTCCGTCTTTAGAGTATTTTATGTGGGTGTGCAAAGGAGTAGTAGTTATTTCTGACAAAATGACCACAAAATCGTATGAAAATGGTTCAAGGAACTCTGATAGCACACAGGTTAGGATTGAGGTCCAGATCAGCAATAGGTGCTCTTGGTCTCCTTACGATGCATTTGGTGGTGTCCTCCAGGATGATTTTACGGATACCCTTACAGTCTTCTGTCTCGATTGGCTTGGCCCGGTTCTTCCCGATGCACTCGTGAATCCGACCGTTCTTGAGCAGAAAGTTTTTGTCGCACTCGTGCATGGTAACTTCTTGGTGGCACTGGGCGCCGTCCCCCAGAGTCGCGTAGAGTGACACGTTCCGGACGGGAATCGGAGCGCATTCGTCGTCCGCTATTCCCCAGTCGCAACGCGGGCAGCAGGCGTCCGGGTCGGTGACGAGCGGGTAGCCGAAGCATGCGGGGACGTCGCAAATGATCTGCGCGCACAACTCCTCGCCGCCACGGCACGAGCACAGCGTGCACGGATCCGGATACCACTGCGGGCCGAAAGCGCCGAAGTGGACGCAGCCACGGTAGTTACAGGAACTGTTATCGCACGTCCTACAGCACTGGCCGTCCACACGGACCGGGTCCGCGCAAAGAACCGGCGGGCAATCCTCAAAGATGCAGTCATCCAGGGCCGATCCTAGTTCCATGGACGCGGCCAATATCACAATCATTAAAATAGCTTGCTTCATCTTCCCCTGCACATTCGTTATGACACTGGAGTCTGTGTCGTTCGCGCGTCCCGGTTTTATAGCAGTGTCAGCGCATGCGCGTGGGTACGCGCAGCGAGCGCGCGCCGTTTTTGTTATCGCTGTGTGCGTGTCCGCTGCAGGATCAGGAAATGTTGGCCGCAGTTTCTCTGCTGGAGTTGCAGAAGATAGACAACCTATTGGTAGGCCAGGTTTACACACTGCAAGTGCTTAGTTTTACCACTGTCTATATGCTATCAGACTCACTGCCAGGAACTGTGCCTGAAGACACCACTGACTCCAGTGAGCAGCCATTCACCGAGCTGCTTATCTCTGCACGTATGAAAACCATTGGACTCAAACTCTACTTCAAGGATCATCATCCTCTTGTAAGATAACATGGGAACCTTATCATCGGATCATAGCTACACAAAAAAATTACGCTGGGAGAGATTATGTAAGGGGAAGACGCCCCCCCGCTGGAGACTAATTTTTTACATACATAGTTCTGAGTATTGGTTTTTGAAATAAGGAAAGGTTGGAAAGTAGTCACGAGTTCTTTTTGTTCTTTATATATATAGACCTGTGAAGACAAGTCGACATGGGAAAGAGAAGGAACGCGAGAGTTTGCAGAGATTTCTCTGGAGGGTCTCCAGGCAGGGGTAAAGAGAGAGAGCAATGGAGCCACGAGTGTCTCTGTATCGCTGGACGACTGTATGCTGGACGACCTGAGAACAAGGCTGGACGAAGACAGAGAGACAGCGGACGAGGAGGAGGAAGATGAAGAAGGATCAACACGGGAATCCAGTGTCGATGTGGTAGCTGTGCCGAAAAAGGAACAACCCGAACTAAGAATCAGACGGTACAGTATAGCGTTTAAAAACATGCTGTAGCTATAATATTGCATTCAATAATTGTGTATTTCAGTGTGTGTGTGAATGTCCTCAGTTGCAGCCTTGATACACCTTGTTTTTATACAGAATGATAGAGAAGAGGGCATTTGACAAAGAGCCTTCGAAACATCTCATTTCTCTGGAATACAACCTCACTCCCGACAACAGCACGAACAGTAAAACTATTACAACTCGTCTTACATTTATATTACGTCGTATCTCTCATATGCAGTTGTTACCGCAATCAATGGGATTCAAGTGCTTGTGAATCTCAAGTTCATCGAGGCACTTACAGTATTCCTATTGGAGAGCATCAAACCTCTACAACCGGACAAACCAGTCAATACGGAAGAAGGGGAGAAGGAGGAGGAGCAGGAGGAGAAGGAGAAGGAGAAGGATAAGGGAAGAGAGGACACTGCCCCACACCACGAGGTGGCCTCCTCTCTCTCTAGGACACAGTCAATGGAAAAGGAGTCAAAGATGTCCATTTCGGTCAAAGTCACACATCCGCTCGTGGCTCTGCTAGAGGATGCCCGGCAGCCCTATTCGCCAGCTCTGGTCTGCCAGGTCAGCTATTTCCCACCCAGGATCTGTTGACTCTCCCACGCATGATGCACTGTGCGGCTTTCTTTGTTAGCCTGAACAGAGGATACTGGTGTAACCTTTCCCACTATGTGCGAATGTTTGATGTGGTGCATAGACTGTGGTGGTGTGACGACCAAAAGGTCACGGGAAGGAAGCAAGGGCAGGTTGCACGCATTTTGTAATTTACTTTGGGCAAGTGGACTGACTCTGAGAATAGTATGCACAAACATCACCGTGCTCAGTCTTCGGATTAGGATTACTTCCTCTGCTAAGAAAATGCAGCCAACTGCTTCAGTGATGCACGGTAACCCACTGTCAGTCTTCCTGTGTTAATGTAACACAATACACCTATAATTATGGCAATGTCCCCATCCTCTATAATGCATAGTGAGGAAGTTTGATTAGTAAATGAAGTTTGGTAAAACTGTTTTGCAACTCAGATGGAGGTGTGTGTAAACCTCACCCGGAAACTGCCGTCCAACTGTGCCAGCCTCAGCGGGTCTCTGTCACGTCTCTCCCTATCTGTCGCCAGATACCCGAATCTCGAGATGACCATTCTCAAACCTGTAAGCCATCCTAACAAACAGCCCACTTAACTCTCTCGCAACCCAGCAAGCTGTCTCACAGCTTTCTCACAACTTGTAACGTAACGTAATGCCCTATCTTTGAGATGTCCGGTCATGTGCGCTTGCATTTGAGAGCTGGTCAGCTTGGCAAAAATTGGATATGCAGAGATAGTGTCTCAACATATGTTTGAGAACCAACTCTCGACGACAAGTGCACACGACCCAATATTTCAAAAGCTACAGTAGTATATACCTTTGCTGCGGCCATGACTATTACATTCTAGTGTACTTCACTAGGAAGCGTAACAAAATGTGGAGATGAAAGTCTGACCACTATGGCTGCAGGTCCTAGGTCCCCTGTCAGACAAAGTTCTGGTCTACATGGACCAGTGGGACGGGGTCACCAAGATCTCCGCCACAGTCCCCTCTCTGGAGCTGGTCCTCTCTCCAGCCACCGTCAGGATTGTCCTCAACTCCATCAACTCTCTCAGCTCTGGACAGGCAAGCATTGGCTGTTCACGACTCATTCTCTCTCTCTCTCTCTTCTTTCTCTTCTGCAAGCCTCACTCATAAGCAAGCATAATACACTCTCTGCATGTGCATGTTGCCAGCTGTTCACCATTTATGCATGTTGCCTAGAGATTCATTGAGTACACTGACTCATGAAGGCTGCAATTGGTCTTCTCTTTCCCTCCCTCTCCACATCTTCCTCTCCCCTCCCTCCTCTCTCCCTCCTCCTTTATTTCTTCTGTCTCCTCTCTCCCTCCTCTCTCACCCTCCTCCAGGCTGAGGAACATGAAATGGGAGAGACAGCTCCAGCTAATCTCTGGACCAGCAGGTCCATCACAAGAGGTAGACTCAGGAAAAGTGGTATCTGAGAGACTCTGAGCCCTCGGACCACCTTGCTCCATCCATCTCCCACCTCACCACCCACTTCTCTACCGTCTCCTCAGCTCCCAGCCAGCGCTGGAATGAATCAGTACATTAGCTGCAACTACTGCCACCTATATGTAGCACCATACACTCAGGCCCCTGGGTTTTAGCCTAAGCAAGGAAGCAAAGAGAGTATAAGGGATTTTTAAATTCCACCAGCCGGTGTTAATGCCACACTGTATATACCTTTAGTCTTTAGAGGTGTGTACGTACACCTGTGCTCAGTCTGCCTTCCTTCAGTGTTGCTTTCTTACCACGTCACCATTCAAGCCTTCATTTTCCCCGTCAGTTTGAGCTCGAGGTAGCTAATATCACTGTTGTGGTGGAGCAAGAAGTGGCCACGCCCTCTCTCCGCACATTCCCGGCCATCTCTATGGCGATGGGCAAGTACTCCAGCACGGCTCTCACCCTCCAGCTTCGTGACTGGAGCTCAAAAGTATGACATCATCATCATGACATCATGTATATAATACAGTGCCTATTATAGGACTATTCTAGTCTCAACACCAATGGGACCTGTAGAAATCCTCTGTTAGTGAGTGTACTTTTTCAGGAGTACAAGAATCTGCAGGAAAGAAAATGTCGTTATTAGAGAGTGGAGGGTACTGACCTCTGGCCCTGTTTCCCTTGTATTGAACCGTTGGTCTCGTGACCTTTGTTTATCGACCCCGGATTTATTTGGATAACCATTTCACAGCTAAAGGTGAGCACAGAGCTACACCTGGAAGTGGCCTACTACAACATCAGGAACGATTCGTGGGAGCCCATTCTGGAACCAATTGTGGACCCGCGGAACAGGGACAGGTACATCTCGTGGAGTATGAAGGCAACGGTTGTGAGGCAGCCACCCAGCCACTCCAAACATCTTGAAGGTACACATGCACATTATAACCCTCACATAATATGCATCTGAACTTGGTCTGTATGGCTAAACCTCAGTTTATATGAAAAGCGTGCAGTTAAACGTATCGCTGGAGATTTATTGACTTTCTTAGTCTGTGAAGTTTAACCAGGTCTGTAGGGCATGCCTTATGCATATGCTAAAATAAGTGGGTCAGTCATTATTGGTTTCAACCCGTAATAACAAGTGGTGAGCTGTATATACATACAAGCTGGTGGAATAGTACAAGTACTGCAACATTGTCTTCATACTATATCAGATGCCGGAATACTAGGGGAAGTTGAGGAGGAGGATAGGGAGGAGGGAGAGGAGGAGGTTAATTTGAGTGTTGATGTGTGGGCAGAGAGTGCCCTCCAGTTGACATTGACCAAGTCATCTCTCAACATCTTCTCACAGCTGGTCCAGGTCAGTCACCTTAGGTCAAGCTAATGGCAGGGTGTCTTTGGATCTTACTTAACACAACATACATGACATTTCTTTCCTCAAATTTCTTTCACAACATCTATAGCAACGCTTTCCTCATAAAATCTCCATTCTTTCACACTCTGATCTCTCTCTCTCTCTCACTCTCTCTCTCTCTCTCTCTCTCTTGCAAATACTATGCTCTATTTCATGAGGCTTTTCTCCTTGTAAAAAGACTTCACTTTCTCCCCTCCCTTGATCCTCTGCAGGCCTACACCGAGAAGAAGGCAATGGTAGTTGAAGAAGTGGACACTCCAGAGACCTACGGTGCTGCCTTCACTGTAGTCAACAAGGTGTGCTGTACACTGAACACTGGTAAAAGTATCTCTTTGACTCTGTTTGTGTTGTGTATCACTGCAGTTGGGGAAAGACTATCCAGTCACTGTCAAACCAGCCCACACTCTGAAGGTTTGTGAAAATGTGATCTGTAAAGGAATTTAGACAACAAGGCAACTACACCCAAGAGACAGTTGAAAAGAGCTGCCCAGCCCTATGCAGTAGGTTTACCATGTGACCAACACATGATCCATCAGGTTACCACGTGACCCTCACATGATCCATCAGTTTACCACGTGACCCTCACATGATCCATCAGTTTACCACCATGACCCTCACATGATCCATCAGATTATCAGTGTGTTTCAATTAGGTACATGGAGCATACTCCCCGGTCCTGCGTCAGGGTGACTCCGCCCTCCCACTCCACCCGACAGAGGGTGTGGTCAAGATGAAGCCCGGAGAGCTCCTCCCACGTGACAGTCACCTCAGTCGAGTACACATCCTCCAACTGCTGGTCAGTCTCAGTACCTATTGCACTTTATAAATGTACAGAGAAATCTCTTACAAATGAATTCATACAGGGAAGATAGACATCAAGTTTAAACCGCTGGAAAACTTTTGCATTAGACTACTGGAGAACGTATGTAGAAACCTTCAGCGAATAGACAAACTAGAAACCAGTTTTGTGAATTACTCTTTCTTGATTCATTGCTTCCTCCCTCCCGTTCAGATCGCGGGGTTTGCAGCTCTAGACGTGGCACTGGGGATGTATGAGAGAGTGTACTATCCTCTGGTACCCCAGTCCTCCACCTCCACAGCAGCTAGTGCTGGTGGTGGAGAGAGGGAGAAGGGAGGGAGCGGAGTGGTTGTTGATATCGACCGAACTGCAGGGGCTCCAGTTGTCACTCTCAGATCTCCTCTACAGGTGGGCACCATACGAACAGAGTAGAAACGGAGGGGGAGTAAGAGGGCGGAGAGAGGGAGAGAAAAGAAGAGGGATGGTTGCAAAGTGAAATAGAGGAGACGAAAAGGAGGGTTCGGTTGAAAGAATGGAGATACTATATAGCACCAGAAAAAGAAAGAGAGAAGGGGTGGGGTGTTGAGAGAGGAGCAAAAATATGAGGAGAGACATAGATTTTAGTTGTTCCTTTTGTCAATGTTACTGTAAAACTATTTCTTGGTCTGTCAGGTCCACAACCACCTGGACCAGCCAGTCACAGTGCACCACTCTCTCTCCCACACCCCACCTCCTCTGCCGCCATCACCACCGACTGGCTCTGAGACTGGGGGTGTGGCCCTAGTCCCTCCCGGCTCCCTGGTCCCTCTCCCTCTCTCTGCCTCTCGTGGAGGATTCCTCTTCTTCCAACTACCACATACCGGGTAATGGTTATAGAGAGACTCTGTAGAAGTTCAGACAACTCTTGTGTTGGAAAACTTTCGCCGCCTAAACCCCACGGTTTTTATGTTTTTTTGGAACCATACAGGTTGAGCCAGCCTCCAGTCCAGTGGAGGGAAGGAAAAGTCTGGATATTTGCTGCAGTGTCACCAGATCTGAGGCACGGGTTGGAGGAGCTCGCGGCCAACAGAAATTCTCATTCGTTCATGTGAGGGTACCTTTATTACACCGCCCGACAGTATGCTACAGTATGCTACAGTATGCTACAGTACAGACAAACTGGTGCAAGCTGTGTAGGGCTTTTAGCCCCACTTTGCTTACCAATTACTGTACGACCATGTATTATTCTTTACCAATACGGACATGTATGTAGATTGTTGTTGTTGACGAAAGGTACGGTTGTTTTTTGATGGTATGTGTGTTTGTGTACAGGCATGTTGGAGCATTGTTGTTGTTGTGCTGAGTACACAAGCCCTTGTTTACACAGACACTTTAAACACCGATTTAGGCTGAACCGGTTAACAGAACTGGCTTTACTAACTGATTTAGCTAAACCATGTGTAGAGTATTTATTATTACATCATCATTATTACATCATCATATTATCTCCCACCACAGACGGCGGTGGAGGAAGAGGAATACAGTCGTTCTCCGTCCGTCCCGCTCTCCCAGCGAGCCCACCACCTGGTCCACCTCCACCAGCCCCTCGTGGTCCACAACCTCCTCCCCTACTCCCTCTCCCTTGGAGAAGAAGGCCACAGTATGGTCCTCATTGCCTCCGGGTCTCAGGCACACATCAGCTACACCAAACTCTCTCAGACAAAAAAGTTCCTTGTCGAGGTACGTACACCTTTTACGATGATGCAGTGGTCGATCCAATAGCAAATTTTAAAGGCTATGTTTTACAGCTTTTTATTCCTCGAAATGATCCGGATTGACCGTTTCAGTAGAGATTTTAGTCTTATAAAGTAAACATGTACTAATAGGGGACAACTGTGTACCTCGAAACTGGGAACTATACATCTCCAGACTCCCAGCTCCTGCATGTATGCTGTATTATTGTAGGTGCAGAAGAAGGACAAGAGATGGAGTGGTAGTTTCATGATGGGCTCCAAGTCAGATGAGGAGACTGTGTTCACTGTCAGCCACGAATCCTGCAGCCTGGTCTGTCATATATACGTACTAACACCCACACACCTATCATACCTGTATAACAATCAATGTATTGCGAGGTGCCCTTAGTTCTAATGCCAAGTCTGCATAATGCTTTAAAAACTATGTGATTCTATAACCAGAGCACTGGTATGGGAAAGCGTCATCTCTTGCAAGTTGTCCTGTTTTTGTCTAAAGAACGCTCACACCAAATGGCGGGCCCTTTGGTGTGTAACGATATGCCGTGTTTCTTCTCACTCAGGAACTGTTGGTAAAGAAGGAGGAGAAGGGGGCGTGGCAGCTGAGTGTGTGCAGTCGTAACTGGATGGTGAACAAGACGGGACTCACCCTCCAATATAGGGCCCCCGAGGGGTTCTTTTCTTTCGTAGGTGTCTGTGTATGTCATTCGTCCCCCCTCTCTTATCTCGGAACTGAGCAATTTTTAACCCCTTTCCCCCCTCTGAGGGGGGCCCTTTCATTATTAATCTCCCCACAGGGGCAGAAACCTACTGAAGTGTACATGCACGACTCGAAATCGGCCATTTCTCTGTATCCTCACGAAGAGGTAAGAACACGTGTTAACTCCGAATGTTTTTTTTAAACTGTGAAAAGTTTATCTGCTACAAATGGTGGAAGCTTTTTCCCCTCGAAATGTCCTGGTAGTAAAAAAGTGTGAGAGTGGGTCGCAACTGAAATAGGTTCAGAGATGTACGTATGTGCCCGCCCTGCAGGTGTGTGTGCGTGTGGTGAAGGGAGACAGGTACAGCGAGTGGTCCAACAAGTTCTCTCTCGAGACACTGGGCAGCGAAGGAATCTTCACCTGCTCCTTCAAAAACCCCCCAGAGGAGCTGCAGGTAAAGTCACACACTGACTTATATTTCTAGCTTATCCTCAGCCAAGATTTTTGGGCCTTTCTTACCACTAGTGTGCACTAAGTGTGTAAATAAGTCTCGTGAGTATGATGATATAGGCTGGGAATCAAGATTGCCTGGCAAAACTGAAAAACTTTTCTCAAAGAAATGCCCCTTTCTTGTGTGGGTGTATTAGTCAGAGTTTCGGCCCCCCATTCCCGCAGATTGGAACAAAAGTGGACCTCGCGAACTTTGGTACCACCCGAGTCCTCACACTGTCTCCGTTCTATATGATCAACAACAGCACCAGGGTAAACTCTCGTCTTTTCCCCACTACATGAGTGGGTCAGACTGGGTCTGTAACTGTACTCATTGGTCATGTATATACACTGCAGGACAGTGTCTCGTTTCGTGAATGCAGTCGGAGCTCCTCAAAGGTTTCCACTATTGTTCCAGGACAAGTGAGTCAAATTTTTTTATTGAACTGTCAAATATTTGGAGTGAAAAGTGAGCCCACCTGGTCGTATGAATTGCACTTAATTATTTGTATTATTTACGTAACTCTAAAAATGGGACAGTACTAGTACATATTGTAGAACAACCTCTCTGTTATGCTTACGTCCAAAAGGGCCTCTTTTACCATTCTATGCCGAGTATCAGTATACCATTTCAATTGCCTCCATAGTTAGTTTCAGTATACCATTTCAATTGTCTCCATAGTTGGTTTCAGTATACCATTTCAATTGTCTCCATAGTTGGTTTCAATATACCATTTCAATTGTCTCCATAGTTGGTTTCAGTATACCATTTCAATTGTCTCCATAGTTGCTTCCCTTTTGGCCGAGCGCTGGCTCCAAGAGTCTGGAGATATCGGTGGGAGACGAGACAATGAGACTCCGCAGCTCTCCGCTCACGTTCACAGAGACCGCCTCTCTCCTGGTCAGGACACGCAACCCTCAGGTGAGGTGGCACATACCTACGTATGTACCACAAGAGTTTGTGGCCAGGGACAATTTTTACAGGAAAAAAACTTTCTTCAAAAGTCTTGGGGGATAAAATATAATTCACAAATTTTGGTGGACCATTTGTACATAAATATATTGCGAATGACGCACACTAGTTTTATGTGCTCATGTGCACACCTTGATTCTGTGTTCACTGTCACATTTATGTCATGGGATTCACTGTGCGTTAGGTGCCGGCAGTGATGGTTGAAGTGCAAGTGACAGGCTCAGCCAATATCATCACCTTCACTCCCTACTACTCTGGCTGTGTCCCCCTTCAACTGGTCAACCATACTGAATACCACCTCCCCTTCAAACAAATGTGTGTTGCTTTTCGTTTGTTGTTTGTCTTTCTGTATGCCTTGTATTTGTCTATGTATGTTTCTTTCTGATGCCTAATCAGTCAACTTGAAGTTTTCCTAAGTTTTTCCTACATACATGTACAGCTAGAGTTTTTGTATCTTACTAACTGTACTTACCGGTCTGAACCTCCCCCCCTCTCTCTCCTCTCTCTCTCTCTCTCTCTCTCTCCTCTTTCTCTGCGTCAGAGATGGTCCATGTGTCTACCAACTGGAGCCCAAACAGAGCCTCATGTATAGCTGGGATCTTCCTCTGGGGGAGAAGGTTCTGCTTCTCCTCACAAATAGACTCGACCCTAAGGTCATTAGAATACATACACTCTCTCTTTCTGTACCAATTTATGGTTAATCTTACTCCAGACTCTGTGTGTGTTTAATTGGCGCGTGTGTGCTGTGTTTGTATATAGGTGAATGGAAGTGGGAACTTCTTTCTGTCCGAAGACAGCATCCGTAGTGGCTCTGGTTCAGTTGAGGGAGATAGTCTGGCCGAGGAGACCCACAAGCAGCAGGGAGAGGAGGAGGAGGAGGAGGAGGAGGAGGGGAAGGAGGAAGAAGAGGAGGGAGAGGAAGAGGGAGAAGAGGTGGCCGTTGGACAGGAGGTTACCCAGTATCAGGGAGGTATATACATATGTGGACGTGTTTCGTTGATCTTCACATCTGCTGAATTGAAAACCGTAGGTACCGGCGAAGTTGACTTTTCACTTCCCAAAAAACTGAGGAGGCTGTCAGATGAAGTGAAGAAAAGCGTTGGGAGAACGTCTCAGAAGGATAAGTCAGTGGAAACTCATAGCGTCTACCACTATACATGCAGTCAAACCTTTGAAGAAAGGACACTGAGTGAAGGGAAATCCCTCTACATAGGACACTTTGTTCTGCCCCATACTTGATTAGATACCTCTGAGAAAATTCACTGTCCCCAAGATGTTCCTTTTTACTGTGCATGCACCTCCTCCTTCTATCACTATCTCCCCTCTCTCTTCCTCTCCCCCTCTCTCTCTCAGAAGAAGAAGAAAGAAGAGAGTATACTGGATATCGTTCATGGATAGTCTCCAGCGAGTCCTGCTCCTAACGTCCAGTCACAGTCTGGTGAAGAGTGTGTCGAGTCAAGGAGAACTACCAACAGGAGCCACCACACACTGAGCTGTCCCTCTCCCTCATTGGAACTGGCCTCTCTCTAGTGGACGACCTGAGGGGCCAGAGGTGACCTACATTGGTATCCCTCAGTAAGTCTTCCCCTTTGATAATACAATAGTACGTACTTACACATACCCTAGGCATACCAGTATATACACTTTCAACCATACATAATTATCGTAGTGCTATACCGCTCTCTTACTGCCACACACATCCTTTGTTTGATAGAACTCTGTAAAGCGATGCTGTTTTACTCCAGCCCTGCGTATGATCGGCGGAAGCTAAGAACCATTACGTACTGTACGTAGTTCGGTGGTGTCTTATTGCATAGGTCTACTATATTTGGCTGAGTAACCTGCTGTGATTAGTGGAAGTGTGTAGAGAACTTCCCAGTTAAGCTATGCCTGGTTATGCTCTCTGTAATGTCTACGTCATGACGGATGCTGTCCTGTACTGTACATTCATTGCTAGGGTGTATGTGGCAGATGCTGACAGGGTTTCCTGCCTAGTTCTTGTGGCACTATCAACAGTAGGGCTGAATCACATATGCAGGGGCTTGAATGAATGCTGTGATGCAGAGATTATCCATGGTTTGCTGTTCGTCTACCGTTATTACATAGTTGTTCATTGTCTAAATGTTCTCTTACGACGCATACGTGTGATTCAACTCCGGTTTATACACCTTCTCTTCAATTTCGCAGACCTTCGCTCTTAGTAACCACTGCTTTATAAGGAAACAAAACCGAAGTATATACTAACAAGTAGCAATATTTGCCAGGTGCTGCGCAGTAAGCTGAGTGCACTTATGCCCGCACGTTTCTACTACCCAAAAACACCATGCATGCACACATTATAGCAAAGGCTGGTAAGGACGTACGTGTATGAAAAGTAACCCCTGCCTTCCCATGCTCTAGCGTAAAGCCGATTTACCTAACGCATCAATCTTGCGCCAGAGTCTCAGAAGGAGTGGCAGATTCGAGCGTCCAAAAAGCTCTGGAGGCTCTTCCTCCACGGATGTACATCAGATAAACTTGAGGAAGAAACTACACAACAGCCCCCACCTCAGAAGCCAAAGGACAGGCGACCGTGTCCCTTACTCTGTCTACGAATGTATGGTATATATCCTAACTCTGTCACCTTTTTTATTTGTGAAAAGTCTGACTATATAAGAGATCGATGAGTGCCAAGGTAAACATTGGGGGTCCGGATGTGTTATGTGAGTATCCGTTGTGTTGGAAACACAACAACATTTGCAGTCAAACAGCGTTGGGTGAGTGAAGTGTGGATGACCGTCAATATATGTGTACTTTGGTGCCAACACAAGAATTTCTGTACAGAGAGAGTGTGCGGGGAACGCTGTTTAGCTATCATTGGAGCATGTCACTGTCAGAGTCTACGATCACAAGAAGACAGGTACTGTTGTTCTCTTTCTCACTCCTCCCTCTGCCCCACCGTACCCACTAACTGCTGCTAAACACCTCTTCTCCTTGGCCTTGAGTTTATGTGGTAGGGGAATGGGCCTTTGGCGGGACAATCTTTCTCTTCTTGTCCGGCGGAACCTCGATAGCTTTCTTGGGGATAGTTGGTGGTATTCGGTAGCATACTATCAGGGGCTTGGAGGAAGAGAGGAGGAGAGAGATGGGTGTCACTCGGGAGCGTCGAGATTTTTGTTGTTTCTCCTCTGGACGGAGAGACTAGTTTCTTCGGAGGCTACGGGTGCATTCTTGCCCAATAAGGTCAGGTGGAGGTGTGGCAAGCGGTCCGCTGTGGTGCACCGGTCTCTTCTACCCACCTTCCTCCCACCACTGTGTCTCTTTGCTGGTGGGCTGTTTACTCCAGATTCTTAATCAGCCATATATCATAGATCCACGGAATTGAAACTTTGAGGCATAACCACTTAGCCATTTGGGTTGTATCCTCCATTGCTCGAACCTGCCAGACATACAGTTGCTAACACCTTTGCTGTGACAACATGTTCCTACTAACAAATTGACAGCACACCTGTAATACATACTACGAAGTCGCATATCCTTTATCAAATTCCAGTCTCCTCTGTCGGCAACACCCTTTTCCTTGCACTGAAACTGCTGTACTACTTTTGGTCACTACTAAGCTTCTGGCTCCTTTGTATAGCACAGAGCCCAATGTTTCGTTTCCTCCAAGTTGAAGGAACGGAGCCCTCCTGGAAATGGGTTTACTCTAAAGAACAGCCCTGCCTATGGTGCTGATATCCCCTAGGCCATTTTATGCCCACAACCTCCTGCTTGCCTTGGCAAGCGCCTGTATTCCACCACTCACAGCAACAGTAAGTGGCCCGTATGACCTGCACATTACTTACGTATGCGTCTTGTATATACAGAACCATTTTTGCCTTAATGTCGTCAGGTTCGCGTTTATCTATACTACACTATGTGGATAAAAAATCTCATCGTCTTATGTCAACACATGCCGATAATACACTACTTGAATCCTTTTGCATGAAATCACAGTATTAAAAACAAACGCTACAAAAAGATCTCGTGGGTTGACGTGGTTTTGTGCGCCATCCTTCAGGTTGCCTTTACTCGGAATTACCTGTACGTGACCAAGACTGTATCCAAGAAAAGACGGAGGAGAGAGCCCTTTCCGAGGGAGTGAGAGCTCGAGTCACCCTCATCCCGAACACCTCAGCCACTCAGGTCAGACGTTAGAACATCCCACGTCCAGTTCAGCCAGTCCTCATTTATCCTCTCTTTCATTCTTCCTTCTCCTCTATATGGGGGGGGGGGGGGGCTAGCCTCTTACAATGTGTTATTGTCCACATGATCCCGCTTTCTGTTTATAACAACAAAGCTCCTGCCTCTGACTCATGCAACCATCATCCATGTAATCCCTACCCTCCACCCATCACTCCATTGCCAGCCTCATGTGTTAAGAACACACACATCGTACAATATTTCAAGCTTCTGTTTCACAATACCAGCCCTTTTCTCTACAACCGCCTCTCCTCTACTTTGCTCTGGCTGAGTCTCTATCAAAATCTGATTATTTTCCACGTGCATACACATTTTAATCCAATGACAAGGTAAGATTACGTAATGAGTACATACAGCTAAGTCAGGTCTACATGAGTACGGCGTGCCTAATATGTTGTAGAGGTGCACTTTCACCATTGCAGCTCATGTGGATAAAAGAGTCTTAACCTCTAACCTTTTGTTAATTCATCCTAACTGTATTAAGTGTTAAGTGAGGATGTATGGGGGAGGTTCAGTGTGCAGAGAAACTATATGTGGAACGTGTGTTGATGGATTGTTATTCAGGATAAACTTGTTTCTGAGGTGTTGCGTTTTCCTCTGCTCCATTCTTCCGCTCCAAACTCCTCTTCCTCTCTGTGTCTCACCTTTTTATTCCCCCTCCGTCCCGTCAACTCTCCCCTCCCTCCTTCTTCCCCCCCCTCCCCCCTCTCTTCTCCCTCTGACCTCTTCCACGCAGGTTCCCCAGGGCCTGGTCCAGGGTGGGAGTGATCTGGACATGAGCTCCTCATGGCTACTCCTGTTCCTCTTCTCACACTCTCTCAATTCCACTGAGGTGACCCTCACTGATATCCTTCCAAAAAAAAGAAAAAAAAAAATAATATAGTGGTGGAATCCATCTCTAATGGTATATTAGTACACCCTTAATAATGGAACAACCCGCCCAAGAGCAACTCTCCGCATATAGAGCCCTAATAATTGTGGGTACTCTATACTGTCAGCATTGGTGTCTTTAAAAAGTTAATATGGGGTATTTAGTGGTGGTACACAGATTGTCTTTGTTATGGTCATTATCTACCTAGAGAGCCCGCTGGGAGGTGTTGTTGTTTGTGAAGTGTGTCTTCACTTTTCGTTCCAATGGCACAGATTCGTCGGAGTGGAGTGGAGTATGCAAATATTGCCTTCAGGGAGTCCAAAGCTTGCAGCTCGTGAGTGCATTTACGGATGATTATGATGTCATACAGCTCACGCAGTATCAGGTTCTCAGATCCCCTCCTCTATGAAATTGCAGGGAAAGCGGAGCTAACGTTTGCTTCTGTAATGCAGGCAGTATCAGCATTTATGGAAAATGGTCTGCAGAAAGAGACTATTATCTTAGTCGGACTGTTTTCGCAGTGTTACCAGTACTACATTCTTCCAACGTGCGACAATGTGTGTGGTGTGTGTGCTGTTTGTCGTACGTGTTTAGGTAAGTGCAGCTGATGTCTCGATGTACTTCAAACTCCTGCAATACTTTCGCCACTCTTGTGAGTTTATACTGAAAAGTCAGACACTGCTGGGAAATTTTTGAAAGCACCTGCACGTGATGGTGGTGCCACGCTTCTGCGTTTTCTGTGCCTGTGTGTGTCCATTCCAGATACACCTGAGCTTTTCTCTGGACGATAGGTCGATCAAGAAGGAAAGAGAGCGACCAAAAAGGCGACAGAGCAGCAACCATACTTCATGAGCATGATATCATTATCAACCGTCCTTCTCTCTCCGTTTGCCACCCTCTGTGGCAAGACCAAAGATGCCGACGCGTGCAGTAAGCAATCTCACTTGTACGAGTCAATCTAGTTTTGTTACCAAAAGGAAAAGATCTTTAAAAACTAAGACACTAGGAACATACTGCATTTAGTCATATTTGCCAGAATTGTGTGTGACTGCTTAAGTTTCATCAGTTTCTTAATGTGGCGGTATGATATGGGCTAAATTTCAGCGAGCGTAAACTAAAACCGGATTCAACTCTCCACTATCTTTCACTGCTGCACCTCCATTGTCCAATTTAGCCCTTGTACTACTAGCACATTCCTTTAATGTCTCTAATGTTCCTGGCAGTCTTCGCATACGTATTGAGCTGGAGAACGAGAGCTCTCACACAACAGAGACATCTCATGTGACCGAGTCCACAAAGCAAACTACATCACAGAAGGTCTCATCGAAACTTACACATCCAACACAGTATAAACTACGGCCCAGCACTTGCTTGGAGACTTGTATAGGGATAAGGTGTGCTAAGGAGCCCATATGTTGGTTGCTGTTCTACTGGCTTCAGGGTTGTATTACTTCTAGATAATCTACAGCAGTTAATATACTGCTGAGCTTCTGGGTAGTTTAAGAGAGACCCTTGCCTGTCTGTCTTAGGATCCTACACCTGGGGTATTACTTATGAACGATTCTGCTTACTACGGGGATACCACGCGAAGGCATAAGAGAAACGCCCAGCATCAATTAGTGGTACCGCACATGCGCAGTCGACCGAGGTTTGCACTTTAGTGCTTTCATTTGAGAAGAGATTCTGCAAGTGACCTTCACATTGCCTTCTTTCCCATTTTCCTACCTATCCTTAGAATCACTAACTATGTGGTTGTTTGAGAAGGGAAACTTTCCATCTAGACCCTCATTCCCGTGTCGTCTCAGTTTTTGTGTACATCGTCTATAGTGGCACGGGAGTGATTCAGATGTACAGTGTTTGTGTTGCGTCTGGACGTGTTGGGAAATCACAGAAATACGCTTATGGTCAAGTGAGGTCTCAAGAGGGCACTGTGTGGGCCTCTTCTATCATATCCACAATCAAGGTCTTATGTAACACATCATGTGCTTTTTTGGTGGATTCAACCGAGTTTAGTTGGCATATCTACGTATATGTGGGTACACGTTATGGTGTTTTGCATCTATGAAGCTCCTCAAAACTACTGTAATGTTGTTGATGTCTGAGCTGCCACAGTAGGGTGCGGTGTTTGGGCGCAGAGAGTGCATGCAGGGACAGTGGTACTAGAGCAGAGAGTTTGTTGGAGGGACGGTGTCCGGGCGGGCGCATCAGTGGAGGTCCTGCAGGTAGTGACCGGGTCCTGCCTGCGTAGACACGCTGCATGCCAACCTCACCTATGCGAACGCAGGAGTTTCAGTCCCAGAGGACGAGAGAGAGACCCGGGGGAACGTGGGACACGTCTGGACTGGAGCTGCCAGGTTGTTTGCAAAGGGGCTATGGTGGTTGCTAATAAATGAGAGAGAAGGGAAGATGTAAAGAGAGGGTCTGAAGGAGCTTCCAGGTATTGAGAGATGTACTGTGGTGAAAAAAGAGTTCTGAGGGGAGCGCAGGCTTTGTTTGAAAGGGGATCCACACTATCGGTGGTTGTAAGTGAATGAGAGAGAACGGGAAGAGGATAAAGAGAGGGTCTGAAAGGAGCTGCTTCAGGTATTGAGAGTCTGTACTGTGT
This sequence comes from Geodia barretti, assembly GCA_030341885.1. Lineage (NCBI taxonomy): Eukaryota > Metazoa > Porifera > Demospongiae > Tetractinellida > Geodiidae > Geodia > Geodia barretti. Next base: position 80,265 of record CASHTH010002221.1, read on the forward strand.
AGAAAAAGAGTCATGGAGGCGAGCGTGCCAGGTTTGTGGGTATATTCGGTAAGAGGGACAGGGAGGACAGAGAGGGTGACGGTTAGAGAAGAGTGAGAGTTTTTTCCAAACAGGGCGGTATTGCTGGAGTCACAGCAGTGTAGTACATTTCACAGCTATCAAGGTGAGTCACATACAAATCGCCAGCTAGCTGGTAGCCACCTCTGTCTGTGTCTGCAGGAGCCAAGATGAAGCGAGCTGCGGGTCTGGTGAAGGGGCGCGGGAACGGGAGTCCACATGGGGCTAGTGTTGAGCACGACTGGACGAGCTCTCATTCGACCGGTTCAGCCAGTGTGCCCTTTCAACGCTGTCCAGCGCGTCGGTGGCGACGCCTAAAACAGCAGCTATGAGCAACATTGTTAATAGGAAACAATCATGTTCATGCCACCAACCATTTAACAGTCGACGGCTACTGATTTCATTGTCTCCTTTTATATAAAACACAAATTTTGTATATCTCATCATTTCAGCCACTTCGTTCTTCCCTCCGTCGTTTTTCATCGGCCACCAACAGTGAGATACGTGACACCACGCTATGTAAAAAATAAATACTTTGCACCCCCTTCTTACTACTAATCTCTTGCCAGGTTGTCCTCCAGGTACTCTACCTCACAAGGCAGAGGGCGATGCTCTGTCCTGGTCATGCACCCGGCAATCCCCTATAGTTAAACCTATGATATAATTCGCATACTCTCATCATACCCACAGGATTGGAAAATGAGCCGCTGAGCTGAGATCGGAGACAATATACTTTGATTCGAGTAGAGTTGAGAAGAGAAAAACCAGCAGGCTACTGAACCCATTCTCGGTAGGAAGCGGGGGGGGGGTCACAAAAAAAATAGGGCCGGAGGCTATGAAGATGGGAGGATCCAATTAGAACAAAGCGAATTATGGTTAAAAGGCCGAGAGGGGAAAAACGAAAACGGAAAGGGGCGAAGAGAGTACGTGCGGAAAATAAAACAGTACTGCAGGAAGAACTGGTATATAGAAGGGGATAGTAGGTCAGGCAGAGGCCAAAAGCGAAACAGAAGAGGGCGAGCGGAGAGGGGAATTCTACAAAGAGGCATAAATAAGTACGAGGATAAAAAAGAAAAAGGAAAAATTGATGTATTATATATATATATCAAAATAAATGCAAAGCAGAAGGATATGGGAAAAAAAAATGGCCGACTGAGCGGGAAAGTATGGAGCATATAACTTTGATTCGTAAGCTTGGAGATAAACCCACCAAACACCAACCCTCTCATAACCTTTCGTACACTCGAAAACACGTGGGGTGTCCACTGAGAACACTTGTTGTAATCCCAAATAACAAAAACCACACCCCAACCACACAAAACCCCCCTCTACAAACCCCCACCACCCCCCCCCCTACCCCATGAGAACCCCGGTGTAACCATAAACAGCCCCAACCCCCACTCAGCAAAGATTCACGATCAAAATCATTACACAACCCAAATCCAACAACCCTCTCATTACAAAAACACTTGAATATGAGGACAACCATAAAAATCGTACTAATAAGAGGACACACAATTTTAAAAGTTATCCCCAAGAGAAACATGCAAAAATGTAAAAGGGGCGG